>WNWK01031318.1:0-22788 GCA_009830355.1 Cherax destructor
TTACTCTTGGGGATTTTTTACATGCTCCATACAATAATCATCTTGTTCAGTTATCAACAACAGTGCTCCTTCATTTTGTATAAAACCTTTTAGTGCTTCACAGAATTTCTTTATTCATTTCACTCCTATTATTCTCAGCCTTTCCATCCTTCTAACCCTCTCATTTTTTTTGTAATCTCAAGATTAATTTCTCTTAACTACTAAATATTTGTAAAAGTCAACAAACAGTACTGGGATCTAATTAGAAACTGGTAAACATTTCAGGCAAATTGGTTTCAGAATTGCATTTCCAAATCATCTTTTCAAATAACAACAGCCAACTTCAGATGAATTGTCCTTCATGCATTTCCAAGCACCCAAAATTTTAATGTTTATTATAATACTTGCTATTTACGATTACATTTGGTTTTGTTAGATTAATATATATTAACCAATATTTCCATATATGTACAGGAATTACCTGACAAAACATAATAGAAAAAAATAAATAGGTTACATTTGGCAACATAGGGCATATTGTAAGATTTCAAGTGTTCATTTTCTCAATGTAAAAAAAATTGAAGGATGGGTTGCTTAAATTCAATATAAGAATTTATTGCAAAGATAAAATTATATTATTTTCATAAATTAATCCCAGTATTTTCAGAGCAGTTTTAATAGTTTGTATTGAAAATGTAGATAGAGAAGAATAATGAGTATGGCATTGTTACACTGCAGATGATCAGTGACCTGCACTTTGAAGGATTATGTCACAAGTCATGTGGCATATCCTTCTTTAAACTATAATTCTCCTTAAAACTATACATTGTAGTTCTCCTCAGAGAGGATCTTTATGCTGACAAAAGGTTCTTGATCCATTAAACCTCACCTTCCTTGAATCAAATCTAATTACCTCCCATTTCCCAGTGCTGTATGTCTCATAAAGGTTTACCCCTTCCCCACCAATAATATACATTATATCTGATGTAATTATTTAATAATTTCTTAGTTGATAAACGTGAATAAAATGGCAGCAATTACAGGAGGCGTCATAAATATGCACAGGCACAAACATCTCACCTCACAGATAATGAGAACATGTGTCATAAACTATTGTCTTAAAAATTAATTTTAAATACTGAAATATTTATAGGTTCCTCAGCTAAACTAGTATTTTGTATGATTGCCCTTCTTAAGTCTCCTAGGCACTGATGAGGCTAATTTATGGAGGATAGAAGAATCAATACCCTCCCACACCTGCTTCATGGCACTCCAGATTCTGGTGTTAGAGGACACATCCATGCTATGAATCTTACACTTAATAAGTTTCCAAATGTTCTCTTATCACATTTAAGTCCAGTCTTTAGAGTATGAAATTTCACAATTATTTAGCCAATCTTTTATGTCTTTGCCAGTATGGCAAAGGACACCATCTTCCATATAAAAGTTGCCCTGGCACTTCTTGAAACAATCAGGCAAAGAGTTTTCTAAAAGCATACTTATGCACACACACATTTATGATGCCCATTGTAGGTTCCTCATTCATCGTGTGAAAATGCACGGTTTATATAATCCAGGGTATTTTCATCCACTTCGTGTCCGGGTGAAGGAGCTCTGGAGGAGACTATGCCAACAGTGACACGAGGGATGTTGACAGAGCCAGCCGCAACAGCAGAACCATCTGCAACTGATCGCTTTCCACCATGAGATGATGATACTAACACCGAGCAACACCATCCCCAGCACCGTCACACTGTTGGTACACAGCCACAAGTTAATAAACACACAATATATTTCACTATATTATATTTAGTATATTTATCTGAGCACTGCTGCAAAGACAATGATTATGTGTGAATGATGGTGAAAGTTTCTTTCTTTCTTTTTGGGTCACCCTGCCTCGGTGGGAGACAGCCGATGTGTTAAAAAAAAAAATTGAGAGGTATTAGGTTGGTAGACAGGAATCACCCAGGAAGGTACTTCTGTCCTGCCATGCGAGTGTGAAACGGAAACCTGTAATTGTTTTACATGATTGCTGATGTTTTTTCTGTCTCATAAACATGTAGGATAACAGGTATATCTTCCTACTTCTACTTACACTTAGGTCACACTACACATTCATTTTTTTTTTTTTTTCAACAAGTCGGTCATCTCCCACCGAGGCAGGGTGACCCAAAAAGAAAGAAAATCCCCAAAAAGAAAATACTTTCATCATCATTCAACACTTTCACCACACTCATACATAATCACTGTCTTTGCAGAGATGCTCAGATATGACAGCTGAGAATAGTCCCTCCCAGCTGTCACTATCCCAGACCACTCCTTTAAAGTGCAGGCATTGTACTTCCCATTTCCAGGACTAAGTCCAACTAAATCAATTAACTGGTTTCCCTGAATCCCTTCACAAAATGTTACCCTGCTCACACTCCAACAGATCGTCATGTCCCAAAACCATTCGTCTCCATTCACTCCTATCTAACACGCTCACACATGCTTGCTGGAAGTCCAAGCCCTCGCCCACAAAACCTCCTTTACCCCTTCCCTCCAACCTTTCTAGGACGACCCGACCCCGCCTTCCTTTCCCTACAGATTTATACGCTCTCCAAGTCATTCTACTTTGATCCATTCTCTCTAAATGACCAAACCACCTCAACAACCCCTCTTCAGCCCTCTGACAAATACTTTTAGTAACTCCACACCTTCTCCTAATTTCCACATTCCAAATTTTCTGCATAATATTTACACCACACATTGCCCTTAGACAGGACATCTCCACTGCCTCCAGCCTCCTCCTCGCTGCAGCATTTGCAACCCATGCTTCACACCCATAAAAGAGTGTTCGTACCACTATACTTTCGTACATTCCCTTCTTTGCCTCCATGGATAACGTTTTTTGTCTCCACAGATACCTCAATGCACCACTCACCTTTTTTCCTTCATCAATTCTGTGATTAACCTCATCCTTCATAAACCCATCCGCTGACACGTCAACTCCCAAATATCTGAAAACATTTACTTCTTCCATAATCCCTCTCTCCAATGTGATATCCAATTTTTCTTTATTTAAATCGTTTGATACCCTCATCACCTTACTCTTATCTATGTTCACTTTTAACTTTCTACCTTTACACACTAACCTTTGCAACTTTTCTTTAGAATCTCCCATAAGCACAGTATCATCAGCAAAAAGTAACTGTGTCAACTCCCATTTTGTATTTAATTCTCCATAATTTAATCCCACCCCTCTCCCCAACACCCTAGCATTTACTTCCTTTACAACCCCATCTATAAATATATTAAACAACCATGGTGACATTTCACATCCCTGTCTAAGACCTACTTTTACTGGGAAGTAATCTCCCTCTCTCCTACACACCCTAACCTGAGCCTCACTATCCTCATAAAAACTCTTTACAGCCTTCAGTAACTTACTACCTATTCCATACACTTGCAACATTTGCCACATTGCTCCCCTATCCACTCTATCATATGCCTTTTCTAAATCCATAAATGCAATAAAAACTTCTCTACCTTTATCTAAATACTGTTCACATATATGCTTCACTGTAAACACTTGATCTAAACATCTTTTACCCACTCTAATCCTCCTTGCTCATCTGCAATCCTACTCTTTGTCTTACCTCTAATTCTTTCAATAATAACCCTGGCATACGCTTTACCTGGTATACTCAGCAAACTTATTCCCCTATAATTTTTACACTCTTTTATCCCCCTTCCCTTTATATAAAGGAACTATACATGCTCTCTGTCAATCCCTAGGTACCTTCCCCTCTTTCATACATTTATTAAACAAAAATACCAACCACTCCAGCACTATATCCCCCCCTGCTTTTAACATTTCTGTCATGATCCCGTCAGTTCCAGCTGCTTTACCCCCTTTCATTCTACGTAATGCCTCACGCACCTACCTCCCCCACACTCACATCCTGCTCTTCTTCACTCCTAAACGATGTTGTACCTCCCTGGCCAGTACATGAAATTACCGCCTCCCTTTTTTCATCGACATTTAAAAGTTCCTCACAATATTCCCGTACACATATATATAAACATACCCATCTGGGTTTTCTTTCATTTTCTTAATACAGTGGACCCCCAGTTTACATCATTAATTCGTTCCAGAATGCTGTTCAAGTGCCATTACCAAACGAATTTGTTCCCATAAGGAATAATGTAAATTAGATTTCACACTACACATTCATGTACACATATATATAAACATACCCATCTGGGTTTTCTTTCATTTTCTTAATACAGTGGACCCCCGGTTTACATCATTAATTCGTTCCAGAATGCTGTTCAAGTGCCATTACCAAACAAATTTGTTCCCATAAGGAATAATGTAAATTAGATTAGTCCTTTTAGACCCCCAAAAATACACTTACAAAAGCACTTACAAAAATACACTTACTTAATTGTTCGAGTTTGGAGCAGTACGTAAACCATGGGTCCACTGTAGTTCTTATTCGTTATTTCCTCTTATCTCCATGGGGAAATGGAAAAGAATTCTTCCTCCATAAGCCATGCGCGTTGTAAGAGGCAACTGAAAAAAGAAAAACTCATTTTTTTCTTTGGGTCACCCTGCCTCGGTGGGATACGACCAGTTTGTTGAATTTAATTTTTTTTAATACACCTGCAGGGTGACCTAAAAAGAAAAATGAAAGATTTTCTTTTTACATGTAGAAATTTATACAGAAGAAGGGGTTATTAGCCCTTTTAGGTTCCAAGAATTTAAAAAAAAAAATTGTTATTTTTCTTATGATATGGTAGAGAATCTTTTTCTGAAAGTAATAAAACAAAAAATATGAAATTTGATGGAAAATTGATGAAATTACACTCGCAAATTTTACTGCATCAGTAAAAGTAGCAAGCTGTACCGTACCTGAAATCTTGCACATGTTTATGAGACAGAGAAAAGACACCAGCAATCTTACCATCATGTAAAACACACTTGGCAGGACAGTAGTACCTACCTAGGCAGTTGCTGTCTACCAACCTACTACCTAGGTGTTTATGAAATGTGACAATGAAATATAGTTTTGAAATATGGTACGAAGAACCCTTTATAATGTTTCATGAACAGCATTTGTCTTCCACATTCCCTTACCAGCTGTACCAGTGTGTAAAAGTGGGTGAAGATTCAATTACTTGTGTTATTGAGGTCAAACTAATGATGTTTCATGGAACCCTCTACAGATAGCAACTCTTAATACTTCAATAAGCTGTGATATACTATTTCTTACTTATTGTTATTAAATAATCTATTGTATATATTGTTTTATTTTCAAAGAACTTTAATTTTTTTAATAATTGTATAAGCTCTAATGTTACAATAAAAATGTCTACTGTATATCAAATATTATAGAAAATTAAATACTGTATATATCTTACCTGGAATTTTGCCAGAGTGAAACTGTTAGGAAAATGTTTCCTGAGGTTGTTATACAATGCTGCTACTACCACTGCTAACAATACTATCACAATTATAAATGATCCAAGCAAGATCCACACCCAGGTACGCCATACTGCTTCACTCGAAGGTATTCCAAACTCGGAAGCAAAAGACGTTGCCAAATATTCTGTTAGAAAATACAAATTACTCGTACGATGAAGAACCAGCAAAGACAAATATCAATATTTTTCAAGGTACAGTGGACCCCCGACTAACGAAAGGATCATATAACAAAAAAATTGTGTAACGAAAGGTTTTTTCGCTCTCGTGTAGCGAAACGTATTAGACCTGTCCGCCTGCTCCGCGCCTGCCCTGCGCCTGCGCAGGACGCCAGTCAAGCATTGTTTACCATTGAGAGAACATTACCCACGCGCTCTTTCAAACATTCACAATAGATTTGTTGTATTTTTGGTGGTTTAGTGATTGTCACTGTGAAATAAGTCACCATGGGTCCAAAGAAGCTTCCTAGTGGCACCCTGTGGTAAAGAGAGTGAGGAACACCATCAAACTAAAGAGATTGTTGAAAAATATGAGAGTGGCATACATCTGAGTGAGCTTGCCAGGATGTACAAGAAAAGTGCATCTACTATCGGCACTATCCTGGCAAAGAGAAATGAGATCAAGGAAGCTAATGTTGCAAAAGGGGTTGATATGTTAACGAAAAATAGATCGAAAACAGTGGATGAGGTTGAGAAGTTGTTGATGGTGTGGATCAATGAAAAACAGATAGCGGGTGATAGTATTTCCATGGCGATAATTTGTGAAAAGGCAAGGAAGTTGCACGCAGATCTTGTGAAGACAATGCCTGGAACCAATGGTGAGGCGAGTGATTTTAAAGCCAGCAAAGGCTGGTTTGACAGGTTTAAGAAACGTAGTGGTATACACAGTGTTGTGAGGCATGGTGAGGCAGCCAGCTGGTCCTAGTGGAATTAAAAGACCAAAAAGGAAGTAACCCCAGAGAGGGACTTGTTACCTGAAGTCCTTTTGGAGAGGATTCCCCTTCCAACCACTAACACCCTGCCCCTGTCATCCTCCCTATCTTCCAGATGCCTGCAAGTCTCTTCAATAAAGGTAAGTAAATGTTATTTATATTATATTTTTTGTGAATATTTTCTTGTATTTACGGATTAATTGTATTTACATTATTTCTTATGGGAAATAAGGGTTCGAATTACGAAAGTTTCGTGTTGAGAAATAGCTCCTGGAACGGATTAATTTCGTTAGTCGGGGGTCCACTGTATTTTTAATAATTTAAGATGAGTTTTGTTAGACTATTCCTCTCTCTAGATGTTAACTCAACTGATGCTGCCAGTGGTCTTGTTTGAGCTGGGATGAGATTGGGTAATACAGTACAGTACTGTATCCTGGATGAACATTCTGTAATGCAATACTGTATCCTGGATGAACATTGGGCAATGCTGTATTCTATGCTGGGTCGAGATTAAGCAGTACTATATGCTGGGTCAAAATTGGGCAATACGTACTCTATGTGGGATTGAGATTGGAAAGTGTTGGGTTGGGATTGAGAAGTATTGTCTGCTGGGTCAAGATTTGGAAGTGCTGTACTGGGTCAAGACTGGGAAGTACTCTGCTGAGATGGAACAATATTTAAAAGGGGTTAGGTGCATCTGAGATTTTATTTTTTTGGACATTTTTGAACGAGAGTTTTTTGTATGACTAATTTTTGCATGAATTTCTTGTTTTTTGTGAGATGGCTCCTATATATGGGACTACTTATCTAGTAAAGTAAAGTAAATTTTATTTCATTGCAGATTGCAGATTACATAGGTATTGGTAATTACAATGTAAATTGAGTGAAGGAGAGCCACTGACATGCCATGGCATTAGGGGCAGCAATCTAGTAACTTAAAGACTATGTACTTAATATTAGAGAAATTTATTGAGTTTATTCTAGTTAAAAATTGTTTTCAAAATTACAATATGATGAAATTTTACTGTTTAAATTATTATATGATGATATTAGATTGTTACAGGTGTTTAGATTCTCGAATGGTAATATGGAACTGAGATTATCTTAAGGAAAATAACATTGAGCATTTTTGACATTAACTTATAATATGAGTACAGTGGTACCTCGACTTACGATATTTTCATTCAGAATGCTGTTTAAGTGCCATTACCAAACGAATTTATCCCCATAAGGAATGATGTAAAATAGACTAGTCCTTTTAGACCCCCAAAATTACACTTACAAAAGCATTTAAAAAAATAAACTTACATAAAAGGGTGAGTTTGGGGACCATCGTAAGTCGAGGTACCACTGTATTTAGTTTGTGTGAGTAGGGGTAACATAATAGTAACATATTATTAAAAATTGAGATTATCGTATAGGAAAGTAATAATAGCATTTTTCAAAGTAGTTTATAGTATGATCATTTAGTTTTGGGTGAGTAGGTGGTTTTGAGTTGAGTCTTAAATTGATTTTCAGACAAGATTATCTTAATATTTACTGGTAATGAATTCAGATTCTGGGGCCCTTTATGTGCATGGGAAATTTTTCATAGGTTGATATGAACACGGGGTGTATCAAAAAGTGATCTGTGTCTTGTGTTGTGGTCATGGGTCCTATTAAAGTTGGTGAGGAGAATTTTGAGCGGAGGGTTTATAGTAGAGTGTAAAGTTTTTATATGTAGTAGGCACAAGAGTAAGTATGAATGTTCTTTACGGTGAGTAGTTTTAGACTTTTGAATATTGGTGGAGTATGCTGTCTAGAGTGGGAATTTATCATTCTGACTGCGGCCTTTTGTTGTGTTATGAGTGGTCTAAGGTGATTTAATGTTGTTGATCCCCATGCACAGATTCCATAGGTGAGATACGGGTAGATAAGTGAATGATATAGTGCAAGGAGAGCTGATTGTGGTACATAATAGCGTATCTTTGATAATATGCCTACTGTCTTCGAGATTTTCTTGGAAATTTGTTGTATATGTGTTTGGAATTTAAGGCTACTGTCAAGGTGGATTCCTAGGAATTTTCCCTCTGAGTCTTGTGATGGTTGTACCATTGAGCGTTATGTTAAGTGGAACATTTGTGGCTTTGCTTCCAAACTGTATGAAGTAGGTCTTGTCAGTATTGAGAGTAAGCTTGTTAGTCGTCATCCATGTTGATATTTTCTGTAATTCGGCATTAACAGTGTTGGCAGTATAACTGGATTTGGGTGAGAGAAGACATATGTTGTGTCATCTGCAAATAAAATGGGTTTGAGTAGTTGTGATGCATTTGGTAGGTCATTTATGTAAATGAGGAATAGGAGTGGCCCCAGGACACTTCCTTGAGGACTCCACTGTAATTTGTTGTGTGGAAGAGTTCGCTCCATTTGTGTACACGTATTGGCTTCTGTTGGTGAGGTATGACTTTAGGTAGTTGAGTGGGTGCCCTTATACCATAATGTGCTAATTTTGTGAGCAGTAAATCATGGTCGACTGTATCAAAAGCTTTGCGTAGATCAATGAAAATTCCCAGTGGGACTTCTTTCTTCTCAAGTGCGGTATATTAACTCCAACATGTGCATAATAGCACCGTTTGTGCTCTTGTTTGTCCTGAATCCAAATTGACAGGGGTTGAGTACATTGTTTGAGACGAGGTAGGAATAGATTTGTCTATGAATTAATTTTTCGAAGATTTTAGAAAGCAATGGTAAATTAGAAATTGGTCTATAATTATTCAGGTCTGTTTGATCACCTCCTTTGTGGATCGGTGACCCTAGCTATTTTGAGAATTGATGGAAAGGTAGAGGTTTCAATAGATTTATTGAATAGTGTTGCTATAATTGGTACAGTACCTGTGAAGCTTTTTTGTACATAAAAGTTGGTAAGCTGTTTATGTCTCCTGCCTTGTTTTTAAGGGTGTTGATTATGAGCGAGACTTCAATTGGGTTGGTAGGAGCTAGGAATAGCATATTAGGGTAGGTGTTTGTGAGGTAGTCTGTTGGACGGGTGTTTGAGCTTGGGATTTTACTCGCTAGATTCTATGTTAATATTGAATGAATTAAAATTAGCATTACAACAGACCATATATAAATAAAATGTTGTATAATAAAAATTCACAAATATCATTATGGGGAAAATTTCCATGTTTTGAGAGGAACAACCTCCCCCTTTCCCCACTTCACCTCCACTAGGGGTTACAGTTGTCTTCAAAAGAGGCCTGTCTGAGACAGTGCCAGTAACCTGTTAGAATCTGATAACATAGACTTTAATATTAAGTTATAAAAGACCCTAGACTGGGCTGATTTAGTGGGTCTTTGATCATTAACAGTGTTAGAATAAGAGGTATTCTGTCATCCAGGGACATAAAAGCATCCAGTATAATAGCTGGCACTTAGTTCCAACAGCCATTGGCTGAACATTTGAATGCCTCGGTCTGTACAGTGAGAGCCCAGGCTTGGTAGAGTGGAGACTCATTGCCCATATATGCCGAGATGCAGGAGTTATCTTGGCATAAATTCCAAGATAATGGGGTTTCACAAATGTGCTTTCCAGTGTAATAATGTTGAGTGTCCATGGATGATCTGCAAGTCACCTAGTGTCTGCATTTCACCCTTGAAGCTACAACTGAAGGCCGGTAGGATGTCAACAGCCTAATTAGACCTAGTTTAATGAATTTATTATGCACCCCTTACCCATACTGTAGGCTGTAGTCAAAAGATTACAGAGGCACGTAATGAGTCCAGGGACCGGGCTCCAAGTTTGGATAGCTAAGCAAGTTAGTGGTGATGAACTATTTATATATTGGGTCGCAAAAATATTAGAGTAGCATATATGTGGTTTTCAATTTTTTTGTACTTAGATTAGAACATAAGAACATAAGAAAGAAGGAACACTGCAGCAGGCCTACTGGCCCATGCGAGGCAGGTCCAAGTCTCCCACCGGCTTAAGCCAATGCCCCGACCCAGCCAGGTCAGGTTACATTCACTTAAGGAAGGAGCACGGCATCTGACCTAGTAGCACAAGCTAGTCAGGACCAACTCACACCCACCCGCACCCACTCATATATTTATCTAGCCTATTTTTAAAACTACACAACGTTTTAGCCTCTATAACTGAATCGGAGTTTGTTCCACTCATCGACAACTCTATTACCAAACCAGTGCTTTCCTATATCCTTCCTGAATCTGAATTTATCCAACTTAAAGCCATTGCGCGTGTCCTGTCAATACTAGATATTTTTAGCACGCTATTTACATCCCCTTTATTTATTCCTGTTTTCCATTTATACACCTCAATCATATCCCCCTAATTCTACGCCTTTCTAGAAAGTGCAGATTCAGGGCCTCAGTCTATCCTCATAGGCAAGATTTCTGATACATGGGATCAACTTAGTCATCCTCCTTTGTACGTTTCCAGAGCATTTATATCCATTCTGTAATACGGTGACCAAAACTGTGCAGCATAATCTAGATGAGGCCTAACCAAGGATATATAGAGTTGAAGAACAACCTGAGGACTACTATTATTTATGCTTCTTGATATGAAGCCAAGGATTCTGTTCGCTTTTTGCGAACACTTATGCACTGCTGTCTAGGTTTTAGATTACTGCTAACCAGAACTCCTAAATCCTTTTCGCAATCAGTAGTATTAAGATCTACATTATTTAGTTTATATGTGGCATGGTTATTGTCCTGTCTATATTAAACTGCATCTGCCACTTCTCCGACCACTGCATCAGTCTATTCAAATCTTCCTGGAGTGCTCTAATGTCCTCATTTGAATGAATTGGACGGCCTATTTTGGTGTCATCGGCAAACTTGCTTATGTCGCTATTTATTCCCTCATCTATGTCGTTTATGTAGATTGTGAACAACAAGGGGCCCAATACCGACCCCTGTGGAACACCGCTCGTGACGCGAGGCTGTCTGGCGCTCAGCAGACGGAGGATCAAGCCTCCACCACGTCTTGCGCTGAATGACCCACATAGGTTTAGCGCTTTTAATAATAATAATAAAAAATAAAAAATAATCTCCATTTATGCAAACTCTCTGCTGCCTATTTGTCAACCATGCCTCTATCCAGGAAAAAAATTCTCCTATTCCGTGTGCCTTAATTTTCCTCAATAGTCTCTGATGTGGGACTCTATCAAAAGCCTTACTGAAGTCCATATACACAATATCATATTCATTACCATGATCTACCTCCTCAAACACCTTAGTGAAAAAAGTTATTAAATTTGTAAGGCAGGAACGCCCTTTTGTTAAACCGTGCCGAGATTCGTTGATTAATTTATGCTTTTCAAGATGGCTGCGAATTGCCTCGGCAATTATTGATTCCATAAATTTTCCCACTATGGAGGTTAGGCTTATTGGTCTATAGTTCGAAGCTAAGGACCTGTCACCTGCTTTGAAAATAGGTATTACATTTGCCATTTTCCACTTATTTGGCACCATGCCAGTTTGCAGTGATATGTTGAAAAGATTAGCCAACGGTTTGCTAAGCTCCTCTTTACATTCCTTTAGAACCCTTGCATACAGTTCATCAGGGCCTGGGGATTTGTTAGGTTTCAATTTATCTATTTGTCTAAGGACCATGTCACTTGTGACCCTAATCGTGCATAGTTTACTATGCAAGATATGCTCAAGGCATATTCCTTTAAGAAAAAGAGAGAAGATGTAAACCAGAAAGAGAGAGACTCCCTATACAGGCAAAGAATCACAGAGCTGCTGAAAGGGGCCAGTATATCTGAAATACGAAGGAAGGCACTGGTCAGAGAAATAGCAAATACTGAACTTAAGCTTAAGAAATCATACAGGAGACAAGAAACTCAGAAAGAACTTAAAGCCATAAATGAATTCGAAAAAATCCAAAATATTTCTTTTCTTATGCCAAATCTAAGGCAAAAACAACATCCAGTATGTGCTTTTAACATCTTATGGAGAAGGAGCATGGACACGGGTCGTCCCACAGCTGCTAAAAACAACAGACATAGCCCCACTCCACAAAGGGGGCAGTAAAGCAATAGCAAAGAACTACAGACCGATAGCTCTAATATTCCATATAAAAATCTTTGAAAGGGTTCTAAGCAAGATCGCCACTCATCTAGATACCCATCAGTTACACAACCCAGGGCAACATGGGTTTAGAGCAGGTCGCTCCTGCCTGTCCCAACTACTGGACCACTATGACAAGGTCCTGGACGCTCTAGAAGACAAAGAAAACGCAGATGTAGTATACACAGACTTTGCAAAAGCCTTTGACAAGTGTGACCATGGTGTAATAGCGCATAAAATGCGTGATAAAGGTAGATGGATCTATAATTTCCTAACAAATAGAACACAAAGAGTAGTACCTGGAGAGAATTCCAGGGGTCAACGCCCTGCGGCCCGGTCTGTGACCAGGCCTCATGTTGGACCAGAGCCTGATCAACCAGGCTGTTACTGCTGGCCGCACGCAGTCCAACGTACGAACCACAGCCTGGCTGGTCAGGTACCGACTTTAGGTGCCTGTCCAGTGCCTGCTTGAAGACAGCCAGGGGTTTGTTGGTAATCCCCCTGATGTATGCTGGGAGGCAGTTGAACAATCTTGGGCCCCTGACACTTATTGTGTTGTCCCTCAACGTGCTAATTGCACCCCTGCTCTTCATTGGGGGGATGTTACATCGCCGAGTCTTTTGCTTTCGTAGGGAGTGATTTTCGTGTGCAAGTTTGGTACTAATCCCTCGAGCAAACAGAGTACGTAAAGTATGAGGCAGCTACTGTGAAAAGCTCTGTTCCACAAGGCACAGTGTACTTGCTCCCATCCTGTTCCTTATCCTCATATCTGTCATAGATAGGGATGTAAGCCACAGCACCATGTCTTCCTTTGCAGATGACACCCAAATTTGCATAGTGATGAATATGGAGAATATATTTTTGCTAATTTTACTGCACAAAACCTTAAGACTCTGATAATAATCGGGGCCATTTACCGGATGCCTCATACAAACATCCCAAATTTTAGCGATAAACTAAAAATGCTAATAACAAACAACCAAATGAACAAGCACCACCTTATCTTAGCTGGAGACTTCAACATCAACCTTGGCCTACCAGATGACCAGCCAGTAACTGATTTCATCAACAATGAACAACACACTTCTCATACCAACAATAACTAAACCAACCAGGCTTACTGAGACGAGTGCAATCATAATCGACCATATATGGACCAATATCCTAGCCCCCTTAAATCAGGGATAATAACAGACAGCACTACAGACCACTACCTCACCTTCCTCTTAGCAAACATTAGTAAACCACCTCTAGAATACACCAAAGTTTCATTTAGACTCCATGACGAGGCCTCAATAAATAACTTCACAACAGAGCTAGAGACGGTTGACTGGGCTATAGAATTCCCCGACGCCAAGGGTATCGATGACTGGACAGACAATTTTCTTAACAAATTACTTAGACTATACAACAAACATTGTCCTATAAAAATGAAACAGATTACGAATAAACGGCTGGGTTGCCCGTGGCTAACAGCTTACTAAAATCCATTAACAAGAAACATCAATATGAAAAGCAATATAGACGGGGCTTCATACATAATGATTTTATTAAACACTATTCATCAGTTCTCACCAAACTATTAAAAAAAGCCAAACAATTGTACTACTCTAGCAGATTCACTGAAACAAGAGGAGATATAAAAAAGACCTGGAAAACACTCTCACAGATTCTGGGCACCCACAAACTGAAAAAAAATAGGAATATTGTCCTAACTAAACCAAATGAAACACCACTACAGCCTATTGATACAGTAAACAAAATAAATGACTTCTCAACCATAGGATCAAATCTTGCCAGTAAAATCCCAGATACCAATGCCCGAGCAAGTGATTACCTAGATGGGAATTTCCCATCCTCCTTATATCTTGCACCTACTGAACCCACTGAAGTCACCATGATAATCAAGTCACTTAAAAATAAATCAGGGAATCTGTCTCGAGTCCCACCATTATTATACAAGCGAGCCGCCCATGTCCTTTCACATCCTATTTCATTACTTTTTAACAAATCACTAGAAACTAGTACTTTTCCGACACGACTCAAAACACCAAGGGTTACACCAATACACAAAGGTGGTGACCCCACAGACGTAAACAACTACAGGCCAATATCAAACTTACCGTTGCTATCCTTGTCATGATTGCAACCAGCTCTACCTGGAGCTCATTACCTTTGTAACTTGTCATGATTGACCAGCTCTAGTTCATTACCTTTGTAACTTGTCATGAGTGTGACCAGCTCTACCTGGAGCTCATTACCTTTGAAACTTGGTCATAATTGTGACCAGATCTAGTTCCTTACTGCTGTAACTTGTTCAGCTATCAAAACTTTGGAGTCCAGTCAATGGACCAATTATGTACCTCTGTAATCTTTTGACTACCGCCCACAGGATGGGTATGGGGTGCATAATAAAGATATTAAACTAAAAACTAACTATCCAAAATCTTCGAGAAACTTGTGCACAAGATTATACTAGTTTATAACGACACAAAGCATACTCAACCCCTGCCAATTTGGCTTCAGAAAAAATAAAAGCACTAAAAGCTTGGGGATCAACAGCAGCAAGACACCTAAAGCCAATAATAACCCAACAAAAAGCCGCAGTAAGAATTATCACTCAATCCAACGCTAGGCAACCCCCCACTCTTCAAAGACCTAAACCTACTCACTGTTCAGAACATCCATACTTACTACTCTGCAATCTACATTTATAGAACCATAAATACCAACTTTAACCCTGAGCTAAAACACTTTCTTGAGAGTTGTGACAGGACCCACTAGAAACTAGCACTTTTCCGACACGACTCAAAACACCAAGGGTTACACCAATACACAAAGGTGGTGACCCCACAGACGTAAACAACTACAGGCCAATATCAAACTTACCGTTGCTATCCTTGTCATGATTGCAACCAGCTCTACCTGGAGCTCATTACCTTTGTAACTTGTCATGATTGACCAGCTCTCTTTGACATTCCCCGTGTCTGACTAAATCTATACAAAAATTCAATGTACATAAAAGGGCCTAAAATCTGGAACTCCCTGCCTGAAAACTCTAGAACTGCAGACACAACCTCCATTTTCAAAAGCACCGTTAAAAAACATCTTATCTCACTTACCGGTAGCTAACCACATGAAAACTACTTTATCTTGCACATATCCACAACAAAATTACACTTATTGATATCAACACATAAGCAGTATAATGTGATCCTTTATTGACAACGTTTCGCCCACGCAGTGGGCTTTATCGAGTCACAGACAGATCTACCTGGAAAAAGAGGAACATGAGTATTTATAGGATTTAGTCAGGTGGAGAATGCTGGGTCAGGTGTAGAATGCTGCATGTGACAGTCTTCAAAGTAGGGTGATAGTTAAAACCTTGGGTAACTTAAAGGACCTGCAGTGTTCCATTCATGAGTTCTATGTGGGATAGCGATGAAGAAGTTTCTTGGCAATAGGTTCAGCTATGTTGTAGAAGCTGTTGTTTAAGATTTAAGATTTCTTCGGATTTTTAACCCCGGAGGGTTAGCCACCCAGGATAACCCAAGAAAGTCAGTGCGTCATCGAGGACTGTCTGTCTTATTTCCATTGGGGTCCTTAATCTTGTACCCCAGGATGCAACCCACACCAGTCGACTAACAACCCAGGTACCTATTTGCTGCTAGGTGAACATGACAACATGTGTAAGGAAACACGTCGAAATGTTTCCACCCGCCGAGAATCGAACCCGGGCCCTCCGTGTGTGAAGCGAGATAAGTGATGACTCCAGGATTCTTCGGTATTGAGTGTTGTCTTCTCTGGCGATGAGTCTTGCTTTTCTGTAGTTGATTAAATGGTTGTGTAAATTTCAGTGTTGAACACAGGCATTTCTTGAGTCGTCAGATCTGCCTGCGTACTGGTGTTCTGAAATACGTGTTTGGAGGTCTCTGGATGTTTCGCCGACATATAATTTGTTGCAGTCATTACTCGATAAAGCCCACTGCGTGGGCGAAACGTTGTCAATAAAGGATCACATTATACTGCTTATGTGTTTATTTTTCCATTGTGTTGGTATTTTATACCATTTATTTCCACTTATTGATATCTGTGATTCCCCCTTAATTTGCACGTGACTGTAACCAAGATTCTAATACAACTATTGCTTCATAATTCTTAAGCTAGTCATAAGTTTGCCTAAGACACTCCAATATAGAAACTGTATCATGCAAATACGTCACCATTTCCATTAATATATAAACTAATTGTTAAATTCTTAAATTTTTGTACTACCTCAATTTTGTAAACCTAGTTAATCACTACAATTACCTAACCTTAATACCAGTATAATCATTGTGTCACTATAGAGTAAGATCTAGTATAAGACTGCCTGAAATGCCTAGGCATATTATTGGCCTTCTTGTAATAAATAATTCATAAAATGTATTAATAACATAATATGTAAACCCCACTTTGTAATATCAGAAATAAAGTTGATTATGATTATGATTAACAGTGTCCTCCATTGAAGACATTGCAAGACTCCAGGCAGACATCAACCAAATCTTTCAATGGGCCACAGAAAACAATAAGTTCAATGATGAGAAATTTCAACTACTCCGATATGGAAAATGTGAGGAAATTAAAATTAGTATATCGGAGTATAAAACAAATTCCAAAAACTAATGTAAAAGACCTGGGAGTGATAATGTCAGAGGATCTCACTTTCAAAGACCACAACACTGTATCAATTGCATCTGCTAGAAAAATGACAGGATGGATAATGAGAACCTCATCTGTTCTATCTAGGGTAGAATATTGCTGCACACTAACAGAACCTTTCAAGGCAGAAATTGCTGGCCTAGAAGATGTACACCTGGAGTCTACCTGGAGAGAACCGTCACGGCACATAACTGCAATAAAACACCTCAGTTACTGGGAACGCTTGAAGTTCCTCAACCTGTATTCCCTAGAACGCAGGCGGGAGAGATACATGATTATATACACTTGGAAAATCCTAGAGGGATTAGTACCAAACTTGCACACGAAAATCACTCCCTATGAAAGCAATAGACTCGGCAGATGATGCAACATCCCCCTAATGAAAAGCAGGATAAGCGACAACACAATAAGTGTCAGGGGCCCAAGACTGTTCAACTGCCTCCCAGCATACATAAGGGGGATTACCAATAGACCCCTGGCTGTCTTCAAGAAGGTGCTGGACAGGCACCTAAAGTCAGTACCTGACCAGCCGGGCTGTGGTTCGTACGTCGGGTTGCGTGTGGCCAATAGTAACAGCCTGGTTGATCAGACCTTGATCCACCACGAGGCCTGGTCTCAGACTGGGCCGCGAAGGCGTTGACACCTGGAACATGCTCCAGGTATACTCCAGGGGATACCTAATAAGGAAGGGAGGGCTCTCTGATGAGTGTGAAGGGCTCGTGATCCTAGGAATTAGAGTTACCCTTCCCTTGAATGAAGCCTGATTACATTCCATGCCCTAAGCTGTATATTACTCATATGGTAGAAGCTTCGATTTGAAGCCAAACAGGATGCCTTAAGCTGTATTGATAACTTAGTCACACTACCTGGAGTCTACCTGGAGAGAATTGCAGGGGTCAACGCCCCCGCGGCCCGGTCTGTGACCAGGCCTCCTGTTGGACCAGAGCCTGATCAACCAGGCTGTTACTGCTGGCCGCACGCAGTCCAACGTACTAACCACAGCCCGGCTGATCAGGTACCGACTTGAGGTGCCTGTCCAGTGCCTGCTTGAAGACAGCCAGGGGCTTGTTGGTAATCCCCCTGATGTATGCTGGGAGGCAGTTGAACAATCTTGGGCCCCTCACACTTATTGTGTTGTCCCTCAACGTGCTAGTGGCACCCCTGCTCTTCATTGGGGGGAATGTTACATCGCCTGCAGAGTCTTTTGCTTTCGTAGGGAGTGATTTTTGTGTGCAAGTTTGGTACTAAGCCCTCGAGGATTTCCCATGTGTATATAATAATGTATCTCTCCTGCCTGCGTTCTAGAGAGTACAGGTTTAGGAACTTCAAGCGTTCCCAGTAGTTGAGGTGGTTTATCGCACTTATGCGTGCGGTGAAGGTTCTCTGCACATTTTCAAGGTCAGCAATTTCACCCGCCTTGAAAGGTGCAGTTAGTGTGCAGCAATATTCCAGCCTAGATAGAACAAGCGATCTGTAAAGTGTCAACATGGGCTTGGCATCCCTGGTTTTGAAGGTTCTCATTATCCATCCTGTCATTTTTCGAGCAGATGCAATTGCTACATTGTTATGGTCCTTGAAGGTGAGATCCTCTGACATGATCACTCCCAGGTCTTTGACATTAGTTTTTCGCTCTATTGTGTGGTTGGAATTAGTTTTGTACTCCGATGAGATTTTAATTTCTTCACGTTTTCCGTATCTGAGTAATTGAAATTTCTCATCATTGAACTTCATATTTTCTGCAGCCCATTTAAAGATTTGGTTTATGTCTGCTTGGAGTCTTGCAGTGTCTTCAATGGTGGACACTGTCATACAGATTCGGGTGTCATCTGCAAAGGAAGACACAGCACTGTGGCTTATATCCCTGTCAATGTCTGATATGAGGATGAGGAATAGGATGGGAGCAAGTACTGTGCCTTGTGGAACAGAGCTTTTCACAGTAGCTGCCTCAGACTTTACTCTGTTGACTACTACTCTTTGTGTTCTACATGTTAGGAAATTATAGATCCATCTACCAACTTTTCCTGTTATTCCTTTATCACGCATTTTGTGTGCTATTACACCATGGTCACACTTGTCAAAGGCTTTTGCAAAATCTGTGTATATAACATCTGCATTCTGTTTATCTTCTAGAGCATCCAGGACCTTGTCGTAGTGGTCCAGTAGTTGGGACAGACAGGAGCGGCCTGCTCTAAACCCATGCTGTCCTGGGTTGTGCAATTGATGGGTATCAAGATGGGTGGCGATCTTGCTTCTTAGAACCCTTTCAAATATTTTTATGATATGGGACATTAGCGCAATTGGTCTGTAGTTCTTTGCTATTGCTTTACTGCCCCCTTTGTGGAGCGGGGCTATGTCTGTTGTTTTTTAGTAGCTGCGGGACGATCCTAGTGTCCATGCTCCCTCTCCATAGGATGTTAAAAGCATGTGATAGGGGCTTCTTGCAGTTCTTGATGAACACGGAGTTCCATGAGTCTGGGCCTGGATCGGAGTGCATGGGCATGTCATTTATTGCCTTTTCGAAGTCATTTGGCGTCGTGATGATGTCAGAAAGGCATGCGTCTGTCAAGTTCTGTGGCACTCTCATAAAAAAATCATTTAGCTTTTCGATTTTCAGTCTGGTTAGTGGCTCGCTAAAGACTGAGTCATACTGCACACTCTTTCACAAATTATTTATGTTGATGGTTGTGTTCACCAATCCACTGGTGCAGCTGGTAGTGGTGATGTTGTCATACAGAGTAATGGCTCTCATAAAGAAATTGAAGCAATAACTCGGCCTCTACCCTTCAAACAGAACTGTTTGCCATACTCCTTCCACTCAATTGCGTTCATGTATCGAAGGTTGACACCAATTATAACTGATTCTCTATCATCTATAAATGCTCTCAACTCATTAAGTATAAATTGTGGCATGCTTGTGTCAGAAGCCAGACACAGGTATGGTAAAATTGTGGACAGTGGAGTCAGAGTGCACATGCTGTGGATTCCATCTCACATTGGTCTTCAGATGCATGATAGAACTGATGAATTGGCTAAGTTATACTCTCTCAAAGGAGTAGATTACAGTCTTGGGTTGTCAGTTAGCAGTTTGAGAACAATAATACGAAAAGAACTTCAACTGAACTTTATTGACTTAAGACTTGGGGAGATTGACACCAGTCAGTCCATCTATCATCATTCTATCATGCAGGAGGAGCCACATGTCTATGGTGCATCCAACAAAATAAGCAGACTCTTGGATGTCACTACCGCCCGCCTCCGGCTGGGTTACAAGTATCTTTGGCAGGTTAAATCACCACCACCAGATGTAGACCAAACAAAATGTAAACTTTGCCAGTTTGATTATTGTCACACCCTGCGTCATTATGTACTGGAGTGCGATAAAATTAATGAATTCAGAGACAACTCACTCAGAAATATTCAAAATATGTCAATGTATTTTATCCACAGTGGTATATTAGAAACCATTCTGGAAAAATACCCTAACTGCTCACTGAAAATAAAGCTAATTGCATTAATAATTCATTGCAGTTGTGATCGGGTGTAGACGTGTGAATAGTTCTTTACCTTTGTAACTTGTTCAGCTATCAAAACTATTATGTACCTCTGTAATCTTTTTGACTACCACCCACAGGATGGGTATGGGGTACATAATAAAGATATTAAACTAACTAAAACTAACCATTCTATATGCTCACAATAATGGGATTCTGCTGAAAGTCAAGGAAGTGCACCGAGTAAACAGAAAAGTTTTATTATTTCTGTTATATTAATTGGTAAGCTCTAAATCCGTCAGGGTCATGCAGAACCTGGGGAATGGAAGGTAATCGGGAAAATAAGTAAGACTTACCTTGATTACAGTTCACTGTATACTCTAGTGATATATTACGTGTGAGGAGTCTGAGTCTGAGTCTGGTGACCCCTCGTCTCTCTAGTTTAATACTGGCAGCCAGAGGCTTCAAGATGACATGATGGAACGTAAAACTGCGTGGCTGTTCCATAGCATCATGAGGAATAAAGGCTAGCTGTAGAAGGTGTTGATAATGGAGGCGAAGATACAGTGCTGTCCAGGCTTTCGGGAACAATACAGGAGGCCAGGAAACCTGCCCAGAGTCATAACTGATGTAAAACAGTGTATTCATTATACTCTGACTTTTTATTTAAAAAGTTAACTGATACATTAATAACTAAAAATACAGGATGATATTTTTCACTGAAAAATTTTGTTTTAATTCTATAGGCAGTATTTGTAAATGTATTGTTATATATATTCTATCATTTTTATAGTTTTTCTGCCTTTTAAATCTTACCAATCAAATCTGAGTAGTGGCTTAAATACTAATTTCATAAAACGCTGGAAGCTTACTTTAAATATGTTGTTGCTAGTTCGAATATCCTTCATGGTGACCTCAATATCGCCCCACTGCACTCCCATGCTAGCCACCAGACCCAGGCCGTATAGCTGCTCTTCTTCACTTGTCTCCAGATCTAACTGAATCCTTAAACTTTTTACCAAATTCTGAGGTTTCAACCATATTAAAACATTTTCTTCCAGTTTCACTGGGGGAGTCGCATTATTTTGAAATTTTAAATAACTAGATTTACAATCTGAAGTGGAAATAAGAATATTCCATTGTTAGTAACCAATAAATATGAAAAGGTGCCCATACCTCCTCATGATGTAAACACTTCAGGCATTAAGTACAACACATATGTGGGTTATTTTTTTTTTACTTGGGCATACCTCGAGTGACACAGAGTTAATTTGTTCTAGACATAGGTTTGGATCCATGTTGCTTAGGATATCTTCCCAGTTTATATCATTTAGGACCTGGTTGACTTCGTGCCATCTTATGTTATTGAAGTTGAATTTGGTATGAGTAAATGTCATGTATAGTAAGTAGGTTTAGGTCTTTGAAGAGTGGTGGAGTGTGTTGTCTGTTAATAGACTGGGTAATCATTCATACTGCCGCTTTTTGTTGAGTTATTTTTGGCTTAAGGTGATTTGCTGTTGTGGATCCTCAGGCGTCTCGTGCGGGGGTGCTGCAGAACTGCAGCCCACAATTATTACCTTATAGTGGGCGTTCGCCCGCTTATAACCCACAACCCCACCTTACTCCGAATATCGCCGGCCAGCTATACTAAGAGAAATGCAAGGAATTGTCTTACTGTGGGGGCCTGGGCCAGAGACGAATATCCACAGTAAGTCGGGAAGCCTCTGTGATTCTTGGTTCCCAGGCAAGTATTTTGAAGACACGTGGGGGACCGAGCTCTAGCTCTTAGTACCCTGTTAACACCACGACGTCCAGTTCAAGAAGGAAGAACTAGCGCTCTCGCCCGCTTAGATTCAAGTGTGGAGGCTGCCAGTTCTCGTTAGCTAACATAATCTAATGTTCCTATTCAGGCCTTAAAACTACCTATGTTAAGATGCTAGAGCTACATTATTAATATCTAAAGTTGCCTCAATAATCCTAATATTAGTTACTAACTGTACAAACTTACCTAGGCCTTCATAGGAAAGTAAATCTATCAACATGTGTTATCTCTCTACCTCCGCCAACTACTGTGTTTGTTTGGGTGGGTGTGGGGGTTCATGAACTCAGAGGACCTATCCGTGGTATGTTTAAGGCTCCAA
>WNWK01031319.1:0-22788 GCA_009830355.1 Cherax destructor
AGATCAACTATCATAGGATAAAAAAACTATCATAGATCAACAACTACTATAGATCAACAATATCATAGTTCAACAACTATCATAGATCAACAACTATCATAAATCAACAACTATCATATAATCAACAACTATCATAGTTCAACAACTATCATAGATCAACAACTATCATAGTTCAACAACTATCATAGTTCAACAACTATCATAGTTCAACAATTATCATAGTTCAGTAACTATAGAGGCAATAATGGTGGTGGTAGTGGTGGTAGTGGGGTGGTGGTATGGGTGGTTGTGGTGGTGGTGGTGGTGTGGTATGGGTGGTGGTGGTGGAGGGTGGGGTGGTGGTAGTGGTGGTGGCTGGGTGGGTGGTGGTGGTAGGGTGGTGGTGGTGGTAGTAGTGGTGGTTGTAGTGGTGGTGGTGGTGGTGGGTGGTGGTAGTGGTGGTGGTAGTGGTGGTGGAGTGGTGGTGGTAGTGGTGGTGGTGTGGTGGTGGTAGTGGTGGTGGTGGAGTGGTGGTGGTAGTGGTAGTGATGGTGTAGTGGTAGTGGTGGTGGTGGTGGTAGTGGTCGATGTGGTGGTGGTGGTAGTGGTGGTTAGTGGTGGTAGTGGTGGTGGTAGTGGTGGTGGCAGTGGTGGTGGCAGTGGTGGTGTAGTGTGGTGGAAATGGTGGTGGTAGTGGTGGTGGCAGTGGTAGTGGCAGTGAGTAGTGGTGGTGGTAGTGGTAGTAGGGTGGTGGTTGTAGTAGTGGTGGTGGCACTGGTGGTGGTTGTGGTGGTGGTAGTTGTGGTGGTGGTGGTGGTAGTGGCTTGTGGTAGTGGTGGTGGTAGTGGTGGTGGTGGTAGTGGTGGTAGTGGTAGTGGTGGTGGTGGTAGTGGTGGTAGTGGTAGTGGTGGTGGTGGCAGTGTTGGTGGTGATGGTAGTGGAGGTAGTGGTGGTGGCAGTCGTGGTGGTAGTGGTGGTGGTAGTTATGGTGGTGGTGGTAGTGGTGGTGGCAGTAGTAGTGGTGGGGCAGTGGTGGTGGTAGTGGTGGTGGCAGTGGTAGTGGTGGTGGTTGTGGAAGTGGTGGTAGTAGTGGTGGTGGTTGTGGTAGTGGTGGCAGTGGTAGGTGGTGGTGGTGTGGTGAGTAGTAGGGTGGTGGTTGTGGTAGTGGTGGTGGTGGTGGCAGGGTGCTGGTGGTTGTAGTGGCGGTGGTGGAAGTGGTAGTAGAGGTCATGCTGGGGTAGTGGTGGTAATTGTAGTAGAAGTGGTGGTGGTGGTAGAGTTCGTGCTGAGGTAGTGGTGGTAACTGTAATTGTGGTGGTGGTAGTGGTAGTGGTGGTGGTGGTGGTTGGGTTCCACGCTGCTGGACCTGCATACTCAAATATTGATCTCCCATGTGTGTTTGTGTGTGTGTGTGAGTGTATGTGTGTGTGTGTGTATGTGTGTGTGTGTACTCACCTAGTTGTGGTTTCAGGGGTCGAGTCATAGCTCCTGGCACCACCTCTTCACTGGCCGTTATTGGGTCACTCTCCCTGCTCCATGAGCTTTATCATACCTCTTCTTAAAGCTATGTATGGAACCTGCCTCCACTACATCGCTTCCCAAACTATTCCGCTTCCCGACCACTCTGTGACTGAAGAAATACTTCCTAACATCCCTGTGATTCATCTGAGTCTTCAACTTCCAACTGTGTCCCCTTGTTGCTGTGTCCCATCTCTGGAACATTCTGTCTCTGTCCACCTTGTCAATTCCTCTCAGTATCTTATATGCCTTTTATCATGTCCCCCTATCTCTCCTGTCCTCCAGTGTCGTCAGGTCGATTTCCTTAACCTCTCCTCGTAGGACATACCCCTTAGCTCTGGGACTAGTCTTGTTGCAAACCTTTGCACTTTCTCTAGCTTCTTTACGTCCTTGGCTAGATGTGGGTTCCAAACTGGTGCTGCATACTCTAGTATGGGCCTAATGTACACAGT
Organism: Cherax destructor; assembly: GCA_009830355.1. NCBI lineage: Eukaryota > Metazoa > Arthropoda > Malacostraca > Decapoda > Parastacidae > Cherax > Cherax destructor. The sequence continues at coordinate 1,950 of WNWK01031319.1, forward strand.
GTACAGGGTCCTGAACGATCCTTTATTAAGATGTCAGAATGCTGTTCTTAGGTTTGCTAGGCGCCCGTATGCTTCAGCAGTTATTTGGTTGATGTCGCCTCAGGAGATGTGCCTGGTGTTATACTCACTCCAAGATCTTTTTCCTTGATTGAGGTTTGTAGTCTCTGGCCCTTAGACTGTACTCCATCTGCGGTCTTCTTTGCCTTTCCCAATCTTCATGACTTTGCACTTAGTGGGGTTGAACCTCAAGAGCCATTGTTGACCAGGCTTGCAGCCTGTCCAGCTGCAAGCCAATAAATATAGCCAAATAAATATAGCTAAGTCAAATAATGTCAAATGATATTATAAAGCAAGATATTAACGATTTAGCTATTATCGAAAATATCAGCAATATAAAATTATAAGAAAAGGAAATATACATAATAAATTTATATAAACGTGTATATACATTGGGGCCCATTCTGGGGTCGCAATAGTGACACTGGTCTGTAGTTTAGTGCTACGTTCCTGTCTCCTTTTTTAAAAATTGGAACTACATTTGCTGTCTTCCATACCTCAGGTAGTTGCCCTGTTTCGATAGATGTGTTGAAGATCGTTGTTAGGGGTACACATAGCTCCTCTGCTCCCTCTCTCAGGACCCATGGAGAGATGTTATACGGCCCCATCGCCTTTGAGGTATCTAACTCGCTTAGTAGCCTCTTCATTTCCTCCTCAGTTGTGTGTATTGTGTCCAGTACCTGATGGTGTACCCTACCTCTCCGCCTTTCTGGAGGCCCTTCTATCTCCTCTGTAAACACCTCTTTGAATCTCATGTTGAGCTCTTCACACACTTCGTGGTCATTTCTTGTGACCTCCCCTCCTACCTTCCTCAGCCTGATCACCTGGTCCTTGACTGTTATTCTCCTTCTGATGTGGCTGTACAACAGCTTTGGGTCAGATTTGGTTTTCGCTGCTATGTCATTCTCGTACTGTCTTTGGGTCTCCTTTCTTACCTGTGCATATTCATTTCTGGTTCTATGACTGCTCTCCTTATTCTCCTGGGTCCTTTGTCTTCTGTACTTCTTCCATTCCCTGGCACACTTGGTTTTGGCTTCCCTGCACCTTTGGGTGAACCATGGGCTCATCCTGGCTCTTTCGCTTTTCCTGTTACCCTTGGGTATAAACCTCTCCTCAGCTTCCTTGCAAATTGTTGTCATATATTCCATCATCTCGTTTACTGACTTCCCTGCCATCTCTCTGTCCCACTGAACTCCGTGCAGGAAGTTCTTCATGCCCACGTAGTCACCTTTCTTGTAGTTTGGTTTCATTCATCCTTCCTCCTTCACTTGTAACTCTACTATGTATTCGAAGCTTAGAACCATATGATCACTGGCCCCAAGGGGGCTTTCATGTGTGATGTCTCAATATCTGCACTACTCGGTGAATTCTAGGTCCAGTCTCGCTGGTTCGTCCTCTCCTCTCTGGTAGTGTCACTTACGTGTTGGTACATGAGATTTTCCAGAACTACCTCCATCATCTTAGCCCTCCATGTTTCTTGGCTCCCATGTGGCTCTAAGTTCTCCCAATCGATTTCTTTATGGTTGAAGTCACCCATGATCAGTAGCTTTGCCCTGCTCGCATGAGCCCTTCTGGCTAATTCGGCCAGTGTGTCAGCCATCGCTCTATTACTCTCATCATACTCTTGTTTTGGCCTTCTACTGTTCTGTGGTGGGTTATACATCACTGCAAGTATCACCTTTGGACCTCCGGACTGAAGAGTTCCTATAATAAAATCTCCTTCTTCTCCTCTGTCCCCTCTCTCCAGCTCATCAAAATCCCATCGGTTTTTGATCAGCAGTGCCACTCCTCCACCCTTTCTGTTCCCTCTGTCTTTCCTCAGGATCTGATATCCCATTGGAAAGATGGCATCTGTTATCATCCCTGTGAGCTTTGTTTCAGTGAGGCCTATGATGTCCGGTGAGGCCTCTTTGACTCTTTCATGCCACTCCTCCCACTTATTCGTTATTCCATTTGCGTTGGTGTACCATACATTCAGTTTCCTCTCCAACACTGTGTTTTGAGGGGACTGTGGGGTTGGGGGCCCTGGCGGTGTGCTGTGGGATTCTACAGCATAGTGAGGGGTGGGGGATGTAAATGTGGATTGTGGTCTGTGTTGGGATAGCGTGTTTGGTTTTGGGGTTCTGGGGATGGGTCTGTGTGTGCTCGCTCTTGTTGCTCTTCCCTGTTCTGGTTGGTCTCTGCTGATTCTGTCTGTCTCTCTCTTCCCAGCTCCTTTCGCTTTTGCCTCCACTCCCTCAGCTGCTGTCGTTCTGTTTTTGTTCTGTCCTGGTCTAGGAACACCCTTCTGTATGCTGACGATTCCTTCAGCCATAATTTCTCTTGCAGGATCCTGTTTCACGCTGTTTCTGTCTTGAAAATCAGCTTGACTGGCTTTTCTCCCCTTCACGTACCCCTATTCTCTGAAAATTTACTATCTCAGACATGTCCTCTTCACCTATTTCTCTAATGACATTCTCAATCTCCTGTCTTTCCTCCTGCCGTCTTTCATTGTGTGTGTGTGTAAAATCACCTAATTGTACGCGCCTAATTGTGGTTGCAGGGGTCGATTCACAACCCTAGCCCTGCCTCTTCACTGGTCACTACTGGGTCACTCTCTTCCTGCTCCATGAGTTTTATCATACCTCCTCTTAAGGCTATGTATGGATCCTGCCTCCACTACATCACTTCCAAAACTATTCCACTTCCTGACAACTCTGTGGCTGAATAAATGCTTCCTAACATCCCTGTAATTCATCTGAGTCTTCAACTTCCAACTGTGTCCCCTTGTTGCTGTGTCCCATCTCTGGAACATCCTGTCTCTGTCCACCTTGTCGATTCTTCTCAGTATTTTATATGTCATTATCATATCCCCCTATCTCCCTGTCCTCCTGTGTCATCAGGCCGATTTCCTTAACCTCTCCTGGTAGGACATGCCCCTTAGCTCCGGGACTAATCTCGTTGCAAACCTTCGTACTTTCTCTAATTTCCTGACGTGCTTGGCCAGGTGTGGGTTCCAAACTGGTGCTGCATACTCTAATATGGGCCTGACATACACGGTGTGCATTGTCCTGAACGGTTCCTTGCTGAGATGTCGGAATGCTATTCTTAGGTTTGCTGGCCGCCCACATGCTGAAGCAATTATTTGGTTGATGTGCATCTCAGGAGATGTACTAGGTATTATTCTCACCCCTTGAGTGAGGTTTGTAGTCTTTGACCCTCTATACTGTACTCTGTCTGCAGTCTTCTTTGCCCTTCCCCAATTTTTGTGACTTTTCATTTGATGGCATTGAACTCCAGGAGCCAGTTTCTGGATCAGGTATTCTCTGATCCATTGCAGTGCCTTTTTTGTTATACCTGCCTGGTCCTCCAGCTTTTGCCTGAGGCGATTACCTCAGGTAATCGCTCTGTTTCGATAGATGTGTTGAAGATTGTAGTGATACACAGAGTGCCTCTGCTCCCTTTCTCAGGATCCATGGAGAGATATTGTCCAACCCCATCACCTTTGAGATATCGAGCTCACTTAGCAACCTCTTTACCTCCTCCTCGGTTGTATGTACTGTGTCCAGAACTTGATGGTGTACCCCACCTTTCCATCTTTCTGGAGTCCCTTCTGTCTCCTCTGTGAAAACTTCTTTTAATCTCATGTTTTGATCTTCACATACTTCACGGTCGTTTCATGTGATCTCCTCTCCTTCCTTCTTCAGCCTGATTACCTGGTTCTTGACTGTTGTTTTCATCCTGATGTGACTGAACAATAGCTTCGGATCAGACTTCGCTTTCGCTGCTATATCATTTTCGTATTGTCGTTGGGCCTCCCTCCTTATCTGCGCATATTCATTTCTGGCTCTTCGACTGCTATCCTTATTCTCCTGGGTCCTTTGCCTTCCGTACTTCTTCCATTCTCTAGCACATTTGGTTTTCGCCTCTCTACACTATTGGGTGAGCCAAGGGCTCGTCCTGGCCTTCTCGTTATGTCTGTTGCCCTTGGGTACAAGCCTCTCTGCTTCCTTGCATATTGTTGTCACATATACCATCATCTCATTTACTGATCTCCCTGCCAGTTCTCTGTCCCACTGAACCTCGTACAGGAAATTCCTCATGCCTGTGTAGTCCCCTTTCTTGTAGTTTGGCTTCATTCGTCCTGCCCTTCCTGCTTTCCTCTCCACTTGTATCACTAGCCCTGAAGGATCTTTCATATATGATGTCCCCCAATATCTGCACTACTCAAGGTGAATACTAGGTCCAGTCTTGCTGGTTTGTCCTCTCCTCTCTTTCTGGTAGTGTCTCTTATGTGTTGGTGCATGAGGTTTTCCAGGACCACCTCTATCATCTTAGCCCTCCACGTTTCTGGGTCCCCACGTGGCTCCAGGTTTTTCCCAGTTAATTAATTTGTGATTGAAATCACCTGCAATCAGTAGTTTTGCCAGTGTGTCAACCATTGCTCAGCTAGTGTCAACCATTGCTCTGTTGCTCTTATCATATTCTTGCCTTGGCCTCCTGCTAGTCTGTTGTGGGTTATACATCACTGCAATTACCACTTTAGGATGTCCAGACTGAAGTGTTCCTATTATGTAGTTTCTTGCTTCTCCTCTGTCTTCTCTTTCTAGCTCCTCAAAATCCCATTGGTTTTTGATGAGCATTGCTGCTTCTTCTTTCCCTCTGTTCTCTCTGTCTTTCTTCAGGATCTGATATCCAGTTGGAAAGATGGCATCTGTTATTATTCCTGTGAGCTTGGTTTCTGTAAGAGCTATGATGTTTGGTGATGCCTCTTTGATTCTTTCGTGCCACTCCTTCCACTTATTCGCTATTCCATCAGTGTTGGTGTACCATATCTTGTACCATATCTGGGGGGGTTGTGGGGTTTGAGGGAATGGGGGACCTGGCAGGGTGCTATGGGATTCTACTGCATACTGTAGGGTGGGAGCTGTGAGTGTGGAGTGTGGTTTGTATTGGGATAGTATGTTTGGCTGAGGGGTTCTGAAGGTGATTCTGTGAGTGTTTGTGCTTGTTGCTCTGCCCGGCTCTGGTTGCCTTTGCTGACTCTATCATTGTCTCTCTAGCCCCTTTTGTTTCTGTGTCCTCTCCCTCAGCTGCTGTCCTTCTGGTCTCGTTCTGTCACGGTCTAGGAACACCCTCCTGTATGTCGATGATTGCTTCAGCCGTGTGTGTGTGTACAAACCTGTTTGTGGTTACAGGGGTCGATTCGCAGCTCTTGACATGTATGTGTGTGAGCGTGTATGGGCATGTATTACAACCTCAGGTTCTAGGCCTGTTATCCTGAGTGTAAAAGGGAGATTGAAGCAAAGAAACACAATAGAAAATGCTTTAAATTGTATTTTCCTTCACCAAGTAATTATGAATTTGTATTTTCCTTCACCAAGTATTTACAGTTTTGAACAACTATATACACTATATGCAATAGAGTAGTATTAATGCATGCCAGGGTAGTCAAGGCAAAAACAGCAGCCAAGAGACCAGCTCAGGGTGGGAATGACAATGGTAAACATGTGAGTGGAATCCAAGTCACCTTTACCATTGCCAGATCCACATATGATTGGCTGAACCAAGTTGTTGACCTGGTAATGGGGCCCCAATCACCAAATCCTTAACAAGATGGCTCGCTGTTGGTGAGGCAGACTATGTGGGTGTGTTAACATGTTCCGAATAAGGTGATGTACTCTTTGCGTGCAACAGCATGTATACACTGGCACACACACAAACACACACCAAGATCCACGTGGGGGTCCAGAAACTTGGAGAGCCAAGATGATGGATGCGGTACTGGAAAACCTGATGCACCAACATGTCAGGGACACGACCAGAGTGAGAGAAGATGAACAAGCAAGACTGGACCTTGTATTCACCCTGAACAGCTCAGATATTGAAGACATAACACACGAGAGCCCCCTGGAAGCCAGTGACCATATGGTGCTGAGCTTTGAGTACATTGTAGAGCTACAGGTGGAGAGGGAAAACGGTACCGAAAGAGACAAACCAGATTTTAAGAGAGAAACTACACAGGCATGAGGAATTTCCTGCAGGAGGTTCAGTGGGAAAGGAAATGGAAGGACAGACAATAAATGAAATGATGGAATACGTAGGGGCAAAGTGCAAGGAGGCAGAGGAACGGTTTATACCCAGGGGAAAAAGATTAAACGGAAGGCCAGAAAGAGCCCTGGTTTACCCAAAGGTGCAGGGAGGCAAAGACTCAGAGTGTCAGAGAATGGAAAAGGTACAGAAGGTAAAGAACCCAAGTAAACAAAGAGATTAGTAGAAGAGCTAGAAACAGTATGCACAGATACGGAGGGAGGCCCAGAAACAGTACGAAACGACATAGCATCGAAAGTTAAGTCCGACCCGAAACTGATGTACAGTCACATCAGAAGGAAGACAACAGTTAAAGACCAGGTGATAAGGCTGAGGAGAGAAGATGGGGAACTCACAAGTAATGATCAAGAGGTATGTGAGGAGCTCAACTTGAGGTTTAAGGAAGTATTCACAGTGGAGGAAGGAAGGCAGCTGGGTAGACAGGACGGGTGCGTCACCAACAAGGGATGTATCAAGTGCTAGAGGGCATACACACAACTGAGGAGGAGGTGAAGCAGTTACTCAGTGACCTTGATACCTCAAAGGCGATGGGTCTGGACAATATCTCCCGTGGGTTCTTCGGGAAGGAGCTGAGGTACTGAGTGTGCCACTTACCATAATATTCAACACATCCCTTGAAAATGGGCAGATACCGAGGTATGGAAGAAGGCCAACGTAGTCCCCATCTTTAAAAAGGAGACAGAAAAGAGGCACTAAACTATAGACCGGTGTCACTTACATGTATAGTGTGCAAAGTCCTGGAGAAAATCATCAGGAAAAGAATGGTGGAGCACCTCGAGCTGAACAGGATAATAAACACCAGACAGCACGGATTCCGGGAAGGCAAATCCTGTGTAACAAACCTCCTAGAGTTCTATGATAAAGTAACAGAGGTAAGGCAAGAGAGAGAAGGGTGGGTTGATTGCATTTTCCTGGACTGCAGGAAGGCCTTCGACACAGTTCCTCACATGAGATTAGTAAAGTAGTTGGAAGAACAAGCATGTATAACTGGAATGGATCAGGAATACCTCACAGGAGGCAACAATGGGTCATGGTGCGTGATGAGGTATCACAGTGGGCGCCTGTGACGAGCGGCATACCGCAGGGTCAGTCCTAGGACCAGTGTTATTCTTGGTATATGTAAATGAGATGACGGATGGGATAGACTCAGAAGTGTCTCTGTTCGCAGATGATGTGAAATTAATGAGGAGAATCACATCGTAAGAGGACCAAGCAGGACTTCAAACAGACCTGGACAAGCTTGACATCTGGTCTAGCAACTGGCTTTTCAATTCAATCCCACCAAATGCAAAGTCATGAAGATCGGAGAATGGCAAAGAAGACCGCTGACAGAGTACAGGCTAGGCGGGCAAAGGCTATAAACCTCGGCAAAGGAGAAAGACCTTGGGGTGAGTATAACGCCAAGCACGTCTCCGGAGGCACACATCAACCAGATAACTGCGGCAGCATATGGGCGACTGGCAAACCTAAGATTAGCGTTCCGTTACCTTAACAAGGAATCGTTCAAGACACTGTACACCGTGTACGTCAGGCCCATACTAAAATATGCAGCACCAGTCTGGAACCCACACCTGGTCAAGCACGTAAAGAAACTAGAGAAAGTGCAAAGGATTGCGACAAGGTTAGTTCCACAACTCAGGGTCTGTTCTATGAGGAAAGGTTGAGGAAATAGGACTAACAACACTGGAGGAAAGAAGGGTCAGAGGAGACATGATAACGACATACAAAATACTACGGGGAATCGACAAGGTAGACAGTGACAGGATGTTCCAGAGAGGGAACACAGAAACAAGGGGACACAACTGGAAGCTGAAGACTCAGATGAGTCAAAGGGATGTTAGGAAGCATTTCTTCAGCCACAGAGTAGTCAGGAAGTGGAATAGTCTAGAGAAAGATATAGTGGAGGCAGGAACCATACATAGTTTTAAGACGAGGTATGATAAAGCTCATGGAGCAGGGAGAGCAGAGACTCAGTAGCGGACAGCGAAGAGGCGGGGCCAGGAGCTGAGTCTCGACCCCTGCAACCACAATTATGTGAGTACAAAGCAGTGGTCTACCTGGAGGGTGCTCCGGGGATCAACGCCCCAGTGGCCCGGTCCATGACCAGTCCTCCTGGTGGATCAGGGCCTGATCAATTAGGCTGTTACTGCTGGCCGCACGTAGTCCAACGTACAAACCACAGCCCGGCTGATCCAGCACTGACTTTAAGTACGTATATGTCCAGCTCCCTCCTGAAGACAACTAGGGGTCTATTGGTAATTCCCCCTTTTTGGCTGGTGGGAGGCTGTTGAACAGTCTTGGGCCCCGGACACTTATTACGGGGTATGTTGCATCGCCTGCCATGTCTTTGCTTTTGTAGGAGTGATTTTTGGGTGCAGATTAGGGACCAGTCCCTCCAGGATCTTCCAGGTGTAGATTATGATGTATCTCGCCTGCGCTCCAGTGAGTGGAGAAGGCAGGCTTTGTACATAGTTTTAAGAGCAGGTACAATAGAAAAAACGAGGCTGGAAGGGATTGCATCTGGTGAGAGGCAAGTTGAGAGGGGGGCAGGAGCTAAGTCTCAATCCCTCCAGCTACATATAAGCGAGTACAACAGGCCAAGCGTCTATCGACAAGTGTCTTTGAAAACTGGTAACTAATGCACATGTACACGAAAATGGGACAACAGAAGGAGGACTATGATGGAATGAAGAAGTGTCTGCTAGAAGAACCATTGGGAAGGTTGCTAGAGAGTAAAACTTAGGAGAAAGTAATAGAGTCAAAGTGCCAAGAAGCAAAGGGAAGATTTGAAGCAGACATGAAGAAAAGAAACAACAAGATAATGTGAGTGTTGCAGAGAGGCCACAGGAAGGAGTCAGAGAGCTACAAGAAGAATAGAACACAGGAAGCCACAGATAACTGGGAATCCAAGAGATCTACGTAGAAATTCACGAGAAAAAGAAGGGAAGCTGAGTGATAAATTGAAAAAAATATACAGAATCAAGGGCAAAAACAAAACCATAATTAATCCATAGCCACATAGAAACAAGATAATTGTGAAGAAGCAAGGATGATGAGAGGAGAGGGAGGAGGATAAATATGTGAAGTGCTTAAGCAATAAACTCAACGAGGTGTTTATAGAAGAAAGTGAAGAGATGTAAGGCACCATCACAACAACTAAGTAATGACACTGCTCAGTGAACCTGGTGTAACAAAAGTGATAATCAAAGATGACACTATATTTCCATGGTTGCTGACAGAAAGAACACAACTATGTGACCCTAAGGCAAAGGTATACAACCCCTCTCTTCATCCAGGACAATTGGAAGAAGGTAAATGTGGCCCTCGTATATAAACAGAAGTACAGACAAGAAGTGTCAGAGCAGAGCATACCAACACAACTTTTGAACAATACAGTAAGGAAACACAAACCACAACCTTGAGATAAGATTATTTACAAAAAAACAATCGAGGATTTAGTGATGGGAATTTGTCGCAGTTCTACGAATGACTCATAGAGACGAAACAAGAACCCCAGCATGGATCCCACACCTGGTCAAGAACCCCAGCAAGGATCCCACACCTGGCCAAGAACCTCAGTATGGATCACACACCTGGTCAAGAACCCCAGTATGGATCCCACACCTGGTCAAGAACCCCGGCATGGACCCAACAGCTGGTCAAAAACCCCAGCATGGATCCCATACCTGGTCAAGAACCCCGGCATGGATCCCACACCTGGTCAAGAACCACGGCATGGAACCCACACCTGGTCAAGAACCCCGGCATGGAACTCACACCTGGTCAAGAACCCCAGCATGGATCCCACAACTGGTCAAGAACCATAGCATGGATCCCACACCTGGTCAAGAACCCCAGTATGGACCCCACACCTGGTCAAGAACCCCAGCATGGATCCCACACATGGTCAAGAACCCCAGCATAGGGAACCCACACCTGGTCAAGAACCCCGGCATGGAACCCACACTGGTCAAGAACCCTGCATGGAACTCACACCTGTCAAGAACCCAGCATGGAACCCACACTGGTCAAGAACCCGGCATGGAATCCACAACCTGGTCAAGAACCCTAGCATGAAACCACACCTGGTCAAGAACCCCAGCATGGAACCCACACATGTCAAGAACCCCAGCATGGAACCCACACCTGGTCAAGCCCGAACCCCACACTGGTCAAGAACCCCCGATACCACCTGGTCAAGAACCCACATGGATCCACACCTGGTCAAGAACCCCGCATGGATCCCACACCTGGTCAAGAACCCCAGCATGGAACCCACACCTGGTCAAGAACCCCGGCATGGAAACCACACCTGTCAAGAACCCCAGCATGGAACCCACACTGGTCAAGAACCCTGCATGGAAACCACAACTGGTCAAGAACCCTAGCATGAAACCCACACCTGGTCAAGAACCCCAGCATGGAACCCACACCTGGTCAAGAACCCCAGCATGGAACCCACACCTGGTCAAGAACCCAGCATGGATCCCATACCTGGTCAAGAACCCCGCATGGATCCCACACCCGGTCAAGAACCCGGCATGGAACCCACACCTGGTCAAGAACCCCGCATGGATCCCACACCTGGTCAAGAACCCGCACTGGTCCCACACCTGGTCAAGAACCCCGCATGGACCCACACCTGGTCAAGAACCCCGGCATGGAACTCACACTGGTCAAGAACCTAACATGGATCCCACAACTGGTCAAGAACCCCAGGTATGAAACTCACACCTGGTCAAGAACCTAGCATAGGGAAAACCACACCTGGTCAAGAACCCCAGCATGGAACCCACACCTGGTCAAGAACCCCAGGGATGGAACCCATACATGGTCAAGATCCCCGCAATGGAACCCATAACTGGTCAAGAACCCCGGCATGGATCCCACACCTGGTCAAGAACCACGGAATGGAACCCATACCTGGTCAAGAACTTTTCTCCAAAACATTCCTTCATCTGAGATCATTTATCCCCAGGATGACTTAAGTCTGGAACATTGGTACAGCATTATGATGTCAACGAGATAAAGGCAGTTGATCAAATGAAAATGCTGACCCACAGATGGCGCCACCTTCATCCTGTTCCATACTTGTATTATGTTTCATAACAATAACAATGCTGTCAAATGAGACGCTGTAGGTAACAGCTCTAGCTTGTCAAAGTCTGTGTAAAGAGAGAGAGAGAGAGAGAGAGAGAGAGAGAGAGAGAGAGAGAGAGAGAGAGAGAGAGAGAGAGAGAGAGAGAGAGAGAGGTTGAAAGCTCCTAGAGTGAGACGTCTTGGAGTGGCTTTTGATCCAAGGAATTAGGCCTATCTTATATTCCTTGGACTGAACCTGATTGCATGTCCTTTCTGCAGGTACTGTATGACCCCAACAGGTTTAGCTCTCATGAATGAGGTAATGATAACACCTGTAAGAGTCCCAGGAGGTTTATCTCAACACTGAACATGTCCAACACCTGTAGCTTAGCATTCTCAAAACACTCAGGGCTGTAGATCAACACCCACAAGTCTTTTGACCCCCAAAATCTGTGTGACCCCAAAATACTGTGTGACCCACAATACTGTGTGACCCCAAAATACTGTGTGACCCAAAATACTGTGTGACCCACAAGGGGCTGTGTCCCACAAGGGGCCGTGTCCCCCAAAATCTGTGTCCCCAGTCTGTGTCAACCAAAGGGGCTGTGTCCCCCCAAATCTGTTTTCAAACCCCCAAGGGGCCGTGTCAAACCACAAGTCTGTGTCCCACAAAATTTTTTGTGGGCCCCAAATCTGTGTCTCCCAAAATCTGTTTTCCCCTTTTAAGGGACTGTGTCCCCCACCCGGGGCTGTGTCTCCACAAGTCTGTTTTACCCCCAAGGGGCTGTGTCCCCCAAAATCTGTGTCCCACAAGGCTGTGTCAAACCCAAGTCTGGGGTCTCCACCAAATCCTTGTCCCCACAAGTCTGTGTCCCCACAAGGGGCTGTGTCTCCACCCCAAATCTGTGCCCCCACAAGTTTGTGTCACCCCAAAATCTGTGTCACCCCAAAATCTGTCCCCTACTGTGTCTCCACAAGGGGCTTTTGTCATCCCAAAATCTGTGTCCCCACAAAGTACTTTTTGTCCCACAATTCTGTGTCACCCACAAAATCTGTGTCCCAAATTCTATGTCACCCACAAAGTGCTGTGTCACCCACAAGTACTGGGCACCTCGGGGGCTGTGTCACCCACAAGTACCGTGTCACCCCCAAAATCTGTGTCCCACAAGTCTATGTCACCCTGGGGCTTTTCTCCAAAGTCTGTGTCTCCCGAAAGTGTCACCCACAAGTCTGGCCCCCACAAGTACTGTGTCACCCATAAAATTCCCGTGTCATCCCAAAATTCCTGTCACCCACAAAATCTGTGTCATCCCCAAGTTGTGTCTCCACAAGTCTGTGTCACCCCAAAATACTTTTTCACCCAAAAATACTGTGTCTCCCAAAAATTTCGTTCACCCAAATTTTGGGGTCTCTGCAAGTCTGTGTCCCCCCAAGTCTGTGTCCCCCAAAATTTGTCACCCACAAGTCTGTGTCCACCCCCTGCTGGGGTCACCCACAAAATCTGTGTCAAAACCACAAGTCTGTGGTCCCCAAAAATCTGTGTCACCCCCAAAAAACTTGGGTTTTTCAAAAATGTGTCACCCCTGCCCGTGTCCCTTAAAAGTCTGTGTCCCCCAAAATCTTTTGTCTCCTCGGGGCTGTGTCCCTACAAGGGGCTGTGTCCCCCACATGCTGTGTCCCCAAAAAGGCCGTGTCGCCCCAAAATCTGTGTCACCCACAAGTCTGTCACCCAAAAGTCTGTGTCTCCTCCCAAATCTGTGTCACCCAAATTTTGTGTCTCTGCAAATTCTGTGTCCCCCAAAATCTGTGTTCCTAAAATACTGTGTCACCGACAAGTCTGTGTCATCCCAAAAAACTGTGTCACCCACAAGGGACTGTGTTATCCACAAAATCTGTGTCCCCACAAGTCTGTGTCACCCCAAAAATCTGCGTCACCCAAAAGTCTGTGTCCCCACAAGTACTGTGTCATCCTCAAGTAATTTCCACCCACAAGTCTGTGTCCCCACCGTCTGTGTCACCCCCCAAGGGACTGTGTATCCACAAAAAACTGTTTTTCCCACAAGTCTGTGTCCCCCACATGCACTGTGTCACCCAAGTTTTCCGTGTCCCACAAGTCTGCGTCCCACAAGGGGCTGGGGTCCCCACAAGTCTGTGTCTCCACAAATCTGTGTCCCTACCCGGGGCTGTGTCCCCACAAAGGCCGTGTCATCCCCAAAGAAAGGGGCCCCCCCAAGTCTGTGTCCCCACAAGGGGCGTGTCACCCAAATACCGTTTTCCCACCCCAAATCTGTGTCCCCTTAAAGGGGAAATTTGTCACCTACAAGGGGCTGTGTCTCCACAAGGGGCTGTGTCCCACAAGGGGCTGTGTCTCCACAAGGGGGCGTGTCCCCCAATTCTGTCTCCACAAGGGGCTGTGTCTCCACCCCGGGGCGTGTCTCCCCAAGTAAAATTGTCTATTCAAGGGGCTGTGTCTTCCACTCTGTGTCTCCACAAGGGGCCCCTGATCCCAAATGTTTTTGTCCCCCAAAATAATTTTTCCCACAAGTCTGTGTCTCCCCAAGTTGGGTCACCTAAAATCTGTGTCCCTAAATACTTTTCTCCATAAGTCAAATGTCACCTTTCAAATTCTGTCATCCACAAGTCTGGGGTCATCCTTTAAAGGGGGCTTTTCTCCACAAGGGGCAGTTAACCTTTAAAGGGACGTCTCACAAGTTGTCTTTCCCCAAAAAATTTTTGTCACCCTAAGTGCTGTAAGCCACCCCTGGGTTTTCACTTAAAGTTTGTCCCCCTGAAAAAGGGGCCGTGTTCCTCTATTGATTGTCCCACAAGGGGTTTTTGTCTTCCCCCAAGGGGTTGGGGTCCCTTAAAGGGTTGGGGTTACCCACAAGTATGTGTCACCCATTACCCCAAATATTGGCCCCCCAAGGGGCTGTCCTCCCCAAGGGGCTTTGTCCTCCCCAATCGTTTTCTCCCCAAGTACGGGGTCACCCCCAAGTACTGTCATCCACAAATCTGTGTCCTTCCCCAAATTTTGTTCCTCCACAAGTCTGTGTCATTTTACAAGTCTTTGTCATCCACAATTTTTTTGGGCAACCACAAGGGGCTGTGGCACCCAAAGTAATTTTGCCCCAAATTCTTTTGTCTCCTCCCGGGGCTGTGTTTCCCCCCAAGGGGCTGGGGTCTCCCCAAGGGGCCGTGCCCCAAAGGGGCCCTGTCCCCACAAGGGGCTGTGTCTCCATAAATACGGGGTCCCCACAAGGGGCTGTCTCCACAAGGGGCTGTGTCTCCATAAACTGTGTCTCCCAAGGGGCTGTGTCTCCCAAGTCCGTGTCTCCAAAAATCTGTGTCACCCCACAAGTCCGGGGTCTCCCAAAATCTGTGTCCTCCAAAGGGGCTTGGGCCCAAATCTATGACTCCCCAGATTCTGTCCCCCAAGTTGGGGTCTCCCCAAGTCTGGGGTCAAACCCGGGGTCTGTGTTCCACAAATTCTGTGTCTCCACAAGGGGTTTTTTGTACAAGGTCTGTGTCTCCCAAATTCTGTGTCTCACAAGGGGCCCCGTGGGCAAACCCAAACAGTGTCTCCGGGTTTTGTCTCCCAAATCTGGGGTCTCCACCGTCCGTGTCATCCACAAGTCCGTGTCATCCCAAGGGGCTGTGACTCCACAAGGGGACTGTGTCCCTTAAAATCTGGTAAAACAAAAAATACTGGACAACCCCAAAAATCTGTGACTCCACCCAAACCTTTTGTCCCACAAGGGGCTGTGTCCCACAAGTACTGTGACTCCCAAAAAGTCTGAACCTCCAAATCTGTGTCACCTTTCAAGTCTGTGTCTCCACAAGTCTTTGTCTCCACAAGTCTGTGTCTCCACAAGTCTGTGTCATCCACAAGTCTGTGTCTCCACAAGTCTTTTCTCCCCAAGGGGCTGTGTCCCCACAACGGGGCACCCCCAAGGGGCTGTGTCACCCACAAGGGGCTGTGTCCCCTTTCAAGTCTGTGTCACCCACAAGTCTGTGTCTCCACAAGGGGCCGTGTCATCCTCTAACACCAACTGTTATTCTATCTGGAAAAAAAGGGGCGCCTTTGAACTTTTTTTGGGGAAACCCCGTTCCCTTTCTTAGTTTTTACTCTCCCAGAAATAATAATTATTACTAATACTACTACTACCACCACTACTGTTACTACTACTACTACCACTACTGTTACTACTACTACCACCACTACTGTTACTACTACTACCACCACTACTGTTACTCTCTCCCCCTCTGTTCTACTTCTCCCCCCTCTGTTCTTCTCCCCCTCTGGTTCTCTCTCCCCTCTGTTACTCTCTCCACCCCCTCTGTTCTCTACTCCCCCCTCTGTTCTCTCTCCACCCTCTGTTCTCTCTCCACGATTACTAATACTATTACCACTACTACCACTACTACCACTACTACTACTATTACACAAGACCATCACCATCATCACTACACAAGACCATCACTATCACCACACATGAGCACCATCATCACTACACATGAGCACCATCATCACTACACATGATCACCATCATTACTACACATGAGCACCATCATCACCATACATGAGCACCGTCATCACAACACATGAGACCATTATCACTTTGAACACCATTTCACCAAAATGAGCACCCCAAACACTACACAAGAGCAATTCCCTCATACACATGAGCAATCATTACTACACATGAGCACCTATCACCACACATGAACACCTTTACCACACATGAACCCATATCACTACACATGAGACCATCATCAATCACATGAGCCCCCATCACTAAAATGATACCCATCACAAAACATGAGTAAAATCATCAACACATGAGCACCACCCTCACTAAAACATGAGCAAATCATTTCACATGAACACCCAACACACTCACATGATACACTACCACACATGAGCACCAAAATCACTTAAAAGAGACCACCCTCACTACACATGAGCACCATCATCACCACTTTCACAAGAAAACCCATCATCACTCCCCCAAAACCCCTACCCCAACATGAGCACACCCCTTTTTTCACATGGACACCATCACTTCACATGAGCACCATCATCACTACATGAGCACCATTATCACTACACATGAGCCCCCATCATCACTACACATGAACACCATCATTTCCCCAAAAACAAGCCCCCATCACACCATGAGCCCCCATCACAAAAAAACATGAGCACCATCATCACCCCCCCAAAAGCCCCTTACTACACATGACCCCTTAATCCCCACACATAAAAACCCCCTCATCACCCTTTTAAAAAACCTCATCAAACACATGACACCTTTTTTTCCCCCCACATAAAAACCCCCCCATTTCACATGAGCACCATCATCCCCACAAAAGAGCCCCATCATCCCCACAATGAAATTATCTTTTTTAAGCACATGAGCAATTACCACACATGAAACCTCAAACACATGAGAAACCTTTTCCCCAAAAGAGACCATACACTGAATACTCCATCATCATTTTTTAAAAAAGGGGCCAATCCCCAAAAGAGCCCCCATCACTACACAAGCCCCAATAATAATACACATGAGCCCAATAATACATAAAAACCACACCCCAAAAAGAGACCACCCCAAACATAAAACCCCCAAAAAATACACATGAGCCCCCATCCCCACACATAAAAAACCCCTCACCCCCCCATGAGCCCATCACCACACATGACCACCATCACCCACAGACCCCCATCACCCACAAGAAAACCCCCATCACTACACATAACCATCACCACACATGAGCACTTTTATCACTAAAAAGAGCACCATCACCACACATAAAAAAATACCCCCCAACCCTGAGCACCATCAAAATGAGCCCCCCATCATAAAAAAAACATGGGGCACCATAAAAACCACACATAAAAAAACCCTCACCACTGAGAATTCATTCAATACCAAAGGCCCCAATAAAAAAACCCTCATAAAAAAAATGAGACCATCTTTTAAAAACATGAGCAATTATCAACACATAAAAAAAAATTCATCAAACACATGAGCCCCATAAACCCCCCCTAAAACAAAATACCACACATGAGCACCATATCCCCACAATGAGCCCCCATCATCACCCACATGAAACCTCAAAACTAAAAAGAGCACCATAAAAAACTACACATGAGCACCACCAATACACATGAGCACCACACCACAAAATGAGTACCATCATCACTAAAAAAAAAACCATCATCACTAAAATTTTAGGACCATCACACACATGAACCATCACTACACAGGCCCCATCATCAATACACATGAACCATCATCACTAAATGAACACCATCACCAAACATGAGTACCATCACTAAAACATGAACCCCATCATCACTAAAAATGAGAAAATTTTTACTACACATGAGCACCATCACCACACATGAGCACCATCACCAAAAAGACCACCATCCCCGCACATGAGCACTATCATCACTACACATGAGTACTCACCTACATGAGGACCATCATCACTACACATGAGCACTATCATCACTACACATGAGCACCATCACCACAAAAAGAACCATCACTACACATGAGCACCATCCCCAAAACCCCAAAGAGCACCATCATCACTACACATGAGCCCCATCATCCCCACACATAAAAACCCCCTCACCACATTTTGAATAAAAATTACTTCACATGAGCACCATTATCACCACACATGAGCACCATCATCACCAAAAAGAGCACCATCATAAAAAAAAAAATGAGCACCATCCCCCCACATGAGCATCATCACCCCCACATGAGCCCCATAAACCCCATTTGGGGGCATCATCCCCAAAAAAACCCCTCACCACACATAACCATCATCCCACACATGAGAAAATTTATCCCCACACATGAGCACCATCACCAAAAAGAGACCTCTTTTTTCCCAAAAAGAGCACCATCCCCACACATGAGCCCCAATACCACACATAAAAAAAACCGCACATGCCCACACTACATGAGCACACCTACAATGAGCCCCCTAAAAACCAAATGAGCACCATCACCACACATAAAAACACCATCATCCCCATAAAAGAGCCCCATCACTACACATAAAAAATTTTTTATCAAAAAATGAGCCCATAAATCACACACTTTGACCCCCAATATCACTACACATGAGCATAAATATCGCTGCACAGGGCCCCCATCACCACCACCAAATGAGCACCATCATCACCACACGAGCACCATCATCACCACAAAATGAGACCATCACCCCAAACATAAAAAACCATAATCATCACACATGAGCCCCAAAAAAAATACAAAAAAAACCAGCATCAAATACACATGAGCACCTTCATCACTAAACATGAACACCATCACCACAAAATGAGGACCATAAATACTACACATGAATGAATCATCACTAAAATGAGACCATCATCACTACACATAAAACCATCATCACTACACATGAGCACCACCCCCCCTACACATGAGCACCACCCCCCCACATGAAACCATCATCATTTACACATGACCCCCATCTCACTACACATGACCCCCAATACAAAAATGAGCACCATCCCCACAAAAAGCACCATCATCCCCACACATGAGCCCCCATCACCACACAAACCCCAAAATACTAAAAAATGAGTACCATCATCACCACACATGAGCACCATCACCAAAAAATGAGCCCCATCATCACTTCACATGAGATTTTTCAACCAAAATGACCCCCTATCACTACACATGAGCACCATCACCACATATGACCCCCTACCCCACACATGCGCACTATCCCTACACATGAGCACAATCACTAAAAGGAGCACCATCATCACCACACGAGCAAATCACCAAATGAGCACCATCATCCCAAATGAGCACTACCATCACTACACTTTTTACCATCATACACATGAGCACCAGCATAAAAAAACACATGAGCCCCATCATACACATGCGCACCATCACCACACATGAAGACTAATAATACACGTGAGACCATAAATACTACAAGCAAACCACACCACACATGAGACCATCATCACCACACATACCCCATCACCCACATGACCCCCAAAAAATCAAACATGAGCACCATAAAACAACACATGAGCAAAACCCCCCCACATGAGCACCATCCCCTTCACATGACCCCCTATCACCACAAGAGCAAATCATCACACACATGACCCCCATCACCACACATGAGCACCATCCCCAAAAATGAGCACCATCATAAAAAGGAGCACCATAAATACAAAAATGACCCCCAAAATAAACAAATAAAAAAATTTTCACCCCCTACACATAAAAAAACCAGGGGGAGGGAGTTCACAAGAAACGACCAAGAGGTATGGGGGGAGCTCAACATGAGTTTTAAAGAAGTATTTACAGATACAGGAAGGACTCCAGGAATTTAGTAGGGAGGTCCCCCAAAAACAAGTGCGGGATGAAATACAAAAAAGGAGGAGGAGGTGGAGAAGCAAGGGAACTCGATACCTCAAAAGCGGTGGGACCTGAAAAAATTTCTCTGTGGGTCCTTTTGAGAGGGAGCAGAAGAAAAGGGCCACTAACAAAAAACTTTTTCACATCCATTGCGTAACTACCCCCGGGGGGGAAATTGGGGAAAAAAGTCCCAATTTTTAAGAAAGGAGACAGACACGAGGCATTAAACTATAAACTTGTCACTGACGGGATAGTAAAGCAAAAAATTTTTTGCAAAGAAAATTTTAACCTTTATTCGGGGCATGTTTAAACACGAACATGGGCTTCCCCCCAAAAAGGGCCCCTCCAAGGGGGTTTTGGGGGTGGTGCCCCATCATCAAATCAATGACTGGTTCAGCCAATTAAAAAGGGGGGGGTTTTTAAAAAAGACAAAGGTGATGGATACCACTTTAGTTTTTTATTGGAATTTCCCGCATAGAGCTGGTTGTGGAAAGTTGTCTGTCTTTTTTGGGCCGTTTTTTAGCCTAGACAACTGTGGCGTGTACTAAATACTACCCCCTTTTTTTATAGGGACATATGTGTAAAAAGCCCTTTTCTATTTTTTGAAGGAAAAGACAAAAGTCTTATATATTCATAATATTTTGTTTTTTTGCTCCAAGTCCCCTTTTAAAACCCCCGGGTTTTAAAAAGGGCCCTTGAACCTGAGGTTGTTAAGGGGAGCCTGTCCCGGGGGTGAATTTGGGGGCTTAGAGCAGGAGTTGGGGCCCCCAGTTGAAGTTCGCGCTGGAGCTAGTCTTGTATCTAGATAGCTTGTTTTCTGGGGATTGCTTACGTTTGCCAACGCCACAAATTTTGTGTCATTTTTTTTTTCGCTTTTACTTTTTGATTTTTCCCCATTGTGAGTATTCTAATTTTTGGGTTTTTTTTTGTGTGTCAGCCCCTTTTTTTTTGTGTGTGTGCATATTGGGGGTTTGGGTTTTTTCATGTCAGCTCTGCTATCCTATGAGTATACTGCAATTGCACCTGCATAGGGGCCCCCTTTTTGTTGGGGGGGTTTAAAAACCCCCTATTCGAGCCCGACGGTTAGGTCCGAGAAATCTACTAAAGTTTTTCCCCAAATCCTCTTCCAGGTTTTTTTGGGGTACGTCGTTCTATTGTTGAATAAAACCCCTTACTCC
>WNWK01031320.1:0-22788 GCA_009830355.1 Cherax destructor
AACGTTTGAAACTTGGAAAGTTTCCAGACAGAATCCAGAGACACAGAGAGACACAGAGGACACAGAGAGACACAGAGGACACAGAGCACACAGAGAGACACAGAGGACACAGAGGCTGTAAACAAACTGAAGAAAATGTCACATGGACGCCCAGCTGCTGGGTACTTCTTGCCTAAAAACTGCCAGAATAGTAAAGCAGGTGGCGAGTAAATGAAGAATGAATATACATTGAAAAACCACTGTATTAGCAGAACACCATAAAGTGGCCTGCCTGTATGTTAACCTAAACAGAAGATCAGAGATTAGCTGTTCCTGTCATATACTTCCTGAGACAGGATTGTTTTCATACTCAGACCGAGCCGCGGGGGTGTTGACCCCCTGAACCCTCTCCAGGTAAACTCCAGGTAAACACCCACTGTACAGACCCATTCTTTCATGTGTAGGTCAACATTTACTGCTAACAGAATATTTGAGGTCACTGTGATTAAGACGTTGATCTAGGTCTGTGATACTGATCCCACTGACGTAGATCTTTGTGAGTGAGTGTGAAGGGGTTAGTACTTGACCAGAATAATTAAAATAATTATCTTTAACACAGGCGACATCACGTCCAGTTCCACTGACAATCAACCACAGACAACACGACGTCATCTCACTATTTGACCCCAACAACAGGCAACATCACTCCAGTCCCACTGTTGACGACTGAAGAAATTCAAATACCACTCACAGCACATTAATGATGGTAAGGACAATTTAAATACCACTTACAGCACATTAATGATGGTAAGGACAATTTAAATACCACTCACAGCACATTAATGATGGTCAGGACAATTTAAATACCACTCACAACACATTAATGATGGTCAGGACATTTTAAATACCACTCACAACACATTAATGAAGGTCAGGACAAATCTTGTGTACTCATTGTGGTGTTTTCATCTAGGTGTGTCTATAGGGTTGAGCTCTTGCACTTTGGACTTCACCTTTGAACATAAATTATCTAGTAAATTAATCATCTATTTGTTAGGTTATTGTCAGAAGTAATTAGTTTACATAACCTGGTTCATTTGAACTTTTTTGTCATTTGTGTTTCTTCATTAATTTTGCTGCAGTGTTGAAGAGTATTGCATGGAGAAGTAGCACCACGAAGTTCACTACCTGTGGCTTGCAAAGAGTACGTTACATTCAGCGTATGTACACACTCCAATATAGGCTGCCTCCCAACTAGTGAAGTGGGTGCTAAGGGTTTAGCGATTTATGGTGCCCCATCATTAAATCAGTATCCTGGTTCATTGACCAATCATAAGGTGGGTCGGACAATAGCTAATGTGTTGTGGTAGCACGCACGGTTAGCTCTTGCCAGATTCATACACCTGCTGGTTGCCCATGGTGCTCTCTCTTTCTGGCTGTTGTTTTGCCTTTGATTACCGTGTTGTACACTGATTTTTCAAACTCATGTTCATAATGTACATAGGTGTACATATCTCTACTTTTAACTGGTAAAGGAAAATACAATTTAAAGACTACTGCTGGGTTCATATTCGTTCCAAGCCGCATTATGACCAGGTTAACAGGCCATTATTACTAGGGGGCATAATATGGGGGCCTGTCTGGGAGCTGAAGTTGGAGCTAGTCTTGTATCATTCAGATAACTTTGCTACCATTCGGCATTGCGTGTCAGCATTGTCATCACTTTCTTTATTGAGTGTCAGCCTTGCAACCACTTCGCTATTGCAAGACAGCATTGCTATTGTGTGTATGTGTAACCTGTCGTACTGTGCATTGCTCCTTAAGAGTGTATTGCAAAACAACATGTTAAGTTGGGGTTAATGCCATCTATAAGAGTCAGGCGGTTGGTGTCTGAGTTCACTCTACTAAACCTGCCCAAACTCTCTCTGCAGCGTTGTTGGTGAAGTGCTCATTCTATTCATATAGAGTATCAGCAAACTCTTACTCCTGTGCAGCTTCATGACATTATTCGTACAAAGTGGAAAGCTTTAGCAATTATGGCTGCTTTCAATGCAGTAGCCATCGAATGATCTTGAAGAAAAACTTAAACCTCTGGTCCAACAGATTCCAGCAAGTTATCCACCAAAATTAACTGGACCAGGTCCGGGAAGTTAGCGACACCACTTGCCTTGTATATACTACTTGTTGAATACTGTCGTCTGCTGCCTTACAAAGTCGACATAACACTGACCCTCTATGGGGCAAGTAGTGGGGTTAAGGTCCCTCCTACAGGTACAACAAGAAGAATCAAGATAGGTGGGTTGTGACGTCACTGGCCATCAAGTAAACAAAGGTGGGTTGTGATGTCACTGGCAATCAAGTAAACACAGGTGGGTGTGACGTCACTGGCCATCAAGTAAACAAAGGTGGGTTGTGATGTCACTGGCAATCAAGTAAACACAGGTGGGTTGTGACGTCACTGGCCATCAAGTAAACAAAGGTGGGTTGTGATGTCACTGGCAATCAAGTAAACACAGGTGGGTGTGACGTCACTGGCCATCAAGTAAACAAAGGTGGGTTGTGATGTCACTGGCAATCAAGTAAACACAGGTGGGTTGTGACGTCACTGGCCATCAAGTAAACAAAGGTGGGTTGTGATGTCACTGGCAATCAAGTAAACACAGGTGGGTGTGACGTCACTGGCCATCAAGTAAACACAGGTGGGTGTGACGTCACTGGCCATCAAGTAAACACAGGTGGGTTGTGACGTCACTGGCCATCAAGTAAACACAGGTGGGTGTGACGTTACGGGCGACCACCAAACATTTCATAAAGGGTCACTACCATAATTATTGTGCCACGTTCAAGTTTTCACTTCTATATTTTCTTAAAAATATTCACACTTTACCTTTATTTTCAGTAAAATTCACTCAAAATCCCAATTAATTGCACTAAAATTCTAATAAAATCCTCTCCATACCCCATCTCCTTGAAACCACATAGAGATTATTATTAATATTAATATTATTATAATCTCGGAGGAGCGCTGTACTAACAACTAATAACCCACAAAGATGCATTTTTTTCTCGATTTTGCGAAATACAACAAACAAAACATAATACAATGGATCACAACATTTTATACAATTTTCTCAATACTAACTGTTAAGATCCTCCAACAACATTCCCCAACAACTAATTACAAGTCATAATTTTTACTTTTTTTTTTCGTATCACATCCAACCATCTCCCAGCACCTCACCCCCATCTCTGCACCTCACCCCCATCTCTGCACCTCACCCCCATCTCTGCACCTCACCCCCATCTCTGCACCTCACCTCCTTCTCTGCATCTCACCCCATCTCTGCATCTCACCCCATCTCTGCACCTCACCTCCATCTTTGCACCTCACCTCCATCTCTGCACCTCACCTCCTTCTCTGCATCTCACCCCATCTCTGCACCTCACCTCCATCTCTGCATCTCACCCCATCTCTGCACCTCACCTCCATCTTTGCACCTCACCTCCATCTCTGCACCTCACCCCATCTCTGCACCTCATCCCCATCTCTGCACCTCACCTCCATCTCTGCATCTCACCCCATCTCTGCACCTCACCTCCATCTTTGCACCTCACCTCCATCTCTGCATCTCACCCCATCTCTGCACCTCACCTCCATCTCTGCACCTCACCCCATCTCTGCACCTCATCCCCATCTCTGCACCTCACCTCCATCTCTGCATCTCACCCCATCTCTGCACCTCACCCCATCTCTGCACCTCATCCCCATCTCCCCTACACCTCACCTCTTCACATTCACCCACCCATCTCCCAGTACAGTGGACCCTCGGTTAACGAATACCCCGGAAATCGTGCAATTATGTAAGTATAATTTTGTAAGTTCTTGTGGAAGTGTATTTTTGGGGGTCTGAAATAGACTAACCTACGTGAAATTTTTCCTTAAGGGAGTAAATTCGTTCGGTAATGGCACTTGAGCAGACTTCAGGAGTGAAGTTTTTACGAAACTCGGGGGTCCACTTCACTCTCCCACTCACTCATAACCAACAACAACTCACAATTTTTCTCGTTATCGTAATACAACATTTTCAGTTATAATACACAATTTCATTAATAGTTTGCCACAATTTTCACTCATAATGTTCACAGTTTTTCTCGTTTTAAATAATAAATAAAAAAATGAAACCAATGCTCATCTCTCGTCACAATTTTTCTCATTTTCAATAATTAATAAAAAAAAATGTAACCAATACACTCTTCAATACAATTCTACTGGATTATGCCACAGCTCTCTACACCAACTCTAGACGTCTACTGCTCAAATGACATCATTTATATTCTTGGTGAGGGTCGCTAATCACCTATATCAACAAGGTGTGAGGTCACTCTGTGACCTCACCTAACCTAGCCACACACATACACACGCACAGAGTGACGGAGTAGCGGCCAGTGAAGAGGCGGGGCCAGGAGCTATGAATCGACCCCTGCAACCACAACTAGGTGAGTAAACACACACATTTATCTCAACCCACATTACCAAAAACACTTGTCTCAAATAATAAATCAAGTTTTCACCTTTTCGGACAATAGAAGAGAAGGTTTTTTCACTCATAACACACACACACACACACACACACACACACACACACACACACACACACACACAAACACACACACAAACACATACACACACACACACTCATACACACACACACAAACACACACACACACACACACACATACACACACAAGATCTCTCCAGGGCCCGAGGGCTACAGTATTGGAAACAAGGTTGAAGGTTTGTTACACAAACGCGGATGGAATTACGAATAATTATGAAGAATGGAACGAAAGAATAGGCGAGGTGTCCCCAGACATCATAGCTGTCACAGAAACTAAACTAAATGAGACAGTGACAGATGCAATCTTCCCACAGGGATATCAGATCCTGAGGAAAGATAGAAGGAGCAAGGGGGGAGGAGGGGTCGCAGTGCTTGTAAGGAATCGTTGGAGATTCGAGGAAATGGAAGGAATGGAGGTGTGTAGAGAAAGGGACTTCATAGTAGGTACCATCCAGTCTGGGGAGCACAAGATAGTCATTGCAGTGATCTATAACCCACCACAGAACTGCAGGAGGCTAGGTGAGGAATATGATGAGAACAACAGAGCGATGGTGGACACTCTGGCGGAGGTGGCAAGAAAAGCGCACATGAGCAGAGTGAAGCTACTGGTCATGGGCGATTTAAACCACAGGGAGATCGACTGGGAGAACCAAAAACCACGTAGGGGTCCAGAAACTTGGAGAACCAAGATGATGGACGTGGTACTGGAAAACCTGATGCACCAACATGTCAGGGACATGACCAGAGTGAGAGGAGAAGATGAACCAGCAAGACTGGACCTTGTATTCACCCTGAACAGCTCAGATATTGAAGACATAACACACGAGAGCCCCCTGGGAGCCAGTGACCATATGGTGCTGAGCTTTGAGTACATTGTAGAGCTACAGGTGGAGAGGGAAAATGGTACCGAAAGAGACAAACCAGACTTTAAAAGAGGAAACTACACGGGCATGAGGAATTTCCTGCAGGAGGTTCAGTGGGAAAGGGAAATGGAAGGACAGACAATAAATGAAATGATGGAATACGTAGGGGCAAATTGCAAGGAGGCAGAGGAACGGTTTATACCCAGAGGAAAAAGATTAAACGGGAAGGCCAGAAAGAGCCCCTGGTTTACCCAAAGGTGCAGGGAGGCAAAGACTCAAAGTGTCAGAGAATGGAAAAGGTACAGAAGGCAAAGAACCCAAGTAAACAAAGAGAATAGTAGAAGAGCTAGAAACGAATATGCACAGGTACGGAGGGAGGCCCAGAAACAGTACGAAAACGACATAGCATCGAAATTTAAGTCCGACCCGAAACTGATGTACAGTCACATCAGAAGGAAGACAACAGTCAAGGACCAGGTGATAAGGCTGAGGAGAGATGGGGAACTCACAAGTAACGATCAAGAGGTATGTGAGGAGCTCAACTTGAGGTTTAAGGAAGTATTCACAGTGGAGGAAGGAAGGCAGCTGGGTAGACAGGATGGGGTGCATCACCAACAAGGGATGTATCAAGTGCTGGAGGGCATACACACAACTGAGGAGGAGGTGAAGCAGTTACTCAGTGACCTTGATACCTCAAAGGCGATGGGTCCGGACAATATCTCCCCGTGGGTTCTTCGGGAAGAAGCTGAGGTACTGAGTGTGCCACTTACCATAATATTCAACACATCCCTTGAAACTGGGCAGCTACCTGAGGTATGGAAGAAGGCCAACGTAGTCCCCATTTTAAAAAGGAGACAGAAAAGAGGCACTAAACTATAGACCGGTGTCACTTACTGTATAGTGTGCAAAGTCCTGGAGAAAATCATCAGGAAAAGAATGGTGGAGCACCTCGAGCTGAACAGGATAATAAACACCAGACAGCACGGATTCCGGGAAGGCAAATCCTGTGTAACAAACCTCCTAGAGTTCTATGATAAAGTAACAGAGGTAAGGCAGAGAGAAGGGTGGGTTGATTGCATTTTCCTGGACTGCAGGAAGGCCTTCGACACAGTTCCTCACATGAGATTAGTAAAGAAGTTGGAAGAACAAGCATGTATAA
The DNA here is from genome assembly GCA_009830355.1 of Cherax destructor. Taxonomy (NCBI): domain Eukaryota; kingdom Metazoa; phylum Arthropoda; class Malacostraca; order Decapoda; family Parastacidae; genus Cherax; species Cherax destructor. The sequence goes on from WNWK01031320.1 coordinate 6,621, forward strand.
CAGGAAGGGCACTGGAATGGATCAGGGAATACCTCACAGGGAGGCAACAACGGGTCATGGTGCGTGATGAGGTATCACAGTGGGCGCCTGTGACGAGCGGTGTACCGCAGGGGTCAGTCCTAGGACCAGTGTTATTCTTGGTATATGTAAATGACATGACGGACGGGATAGACTCAGAAGTGTCTCTGTTCGCAGATGATGTGAAATTAATGAGGAGAATCACATCGGAAGAGGACCAAGCAGGACTTCAAACAGACCTGGACAAGCTGACATCTGGTCTAGCAACTGGCTTCTGAATTCAATCCCCCAAATGCAAAGTCATGAGATCGGAGAAGGGCAAAGAGACCGCTGACAGAGTACAGGCTAGGCGGACAAAGGCTACAAACCTCGGCAAAGGAAAGACCGGGTGAGTATAACGCCAAGCACGTCTCGAGCACACATCAACCAGATAACTGGGCAGCATATGGGCGACTGGCAAACCTAAGATTAGCGTTCCGTTACCTTAACAAGGAATCGTTCAAGACACTGTATACCGTGTACGTCAGGCCCATACTAGAATATGCAGCACCAGTCTGGAACCCACACCTGGTCAAGCACGTAAAGAAACTAGAGAAAGTGCAAAGGTTTGCGACAAGGTTAGTTCCACAACTCAGGGGTCTGTCCTATGAAGAAAGGTTGAGGAAATAGGACTAACAACACTGGAGGAAAGAAGGGTCAGAGGAGACATGATAACGACATACAAAATACTGCGGGAATCGACAAGGTAGACAGTGACAGGATGTTCAGAGAGGAACACAGAAACAAGGGGACACAACTGGAAGCTGAAGACTCAGATGAGTCAAAGGGATGTTAGGAAGCATTTCTTCAGCCACAGAGTAGTCAGGAAGTGGAATAGTCTAGAGAAAGATATAGTGGAGGCAGGAACCATACATAGTTTTAAGACAAGGTATGATAAAGCTCATGGAGCAGGGAGAGCAGAGACCCAGTAGCAGACAGCGAAGAGGCGGGGCCAGGAGCTGAGTCTCGACCCCTGCAACCACAATTAGGTGAGTACAATTAGGTAGTACACACACACACATACACAAACTAGGTGGTCACCCCAACCATAGTACAGACAACCACCAATGCAACAAACACAACACAATGATGTTCAAACACAACAATGCAACCAAACACCTAACTCCAAAACACACATGTCCAGTCCACCCACCTCAGTACAAACTCCACCTTCACACCAACCACCCATAGTTCCCCATCAGATCTCCACTTTCCCAACCCAACTACCCCCAGACTACGGTTTTAGAAAAGAAGTTAAAGGTTTGGTATACAAATGCAGATGGTATAACAAATAAATGTGAGAGTGGCATGAAAGAATAAAGGAGACATCCCCAGACATAATAGCACTCACAGAAACGAAACTCACCAGGATGATAACAGATGCAATCTTCCACCCGGATATCAAATCCTCAGGAAAGATAGAGGGAGCAGAGGGGAGGAGGAGTTGCACTGCTCATTAAGAACAGGTGGGGATTTGAGGAAGTGGAAGGAATGGATGGAATGGGTGAAAGGGACTACATAGTAGGAACAATTCAGTCTGAGGGCCATAAGGTGATAATTGCTGTAATGTACAACCCGCCACAGAACTGCAGGAGGCCAAGAGAAGAATACGACGAGAGCAACAGAGCAATGGTAGACACACTAGCCGAGGTAGCCAGAAGAGCCCACATGGGGAGAGCAAAGTTACTAGTTATGGGTGATTTCAATCACAAAGAGATTGATTGGGAAAACCTAGAGCCCCATGGGGTCCTGAATCATGGAGAGCCAAGATGATGGATGTGGTACTGGAAAACCTCATGCATCAACATGTTAGAACACTACCAGAGAGAGAGGTGGGGATGATCCCGCAAGACTGGACCTAGTATTCACCTTGAGTAGTTCGGACATCGAGGATATCACGTATGAAAGGCCCCTTGGAGCTAGTGATCATTTGGTTCTGTGTTTTGATTATATAGTTGAGCTACAAGTGGAGAGGGAGCAGGAATAGGAAGGGAGAAACGAAACTACAAAAGGGGGACTACACAGGCATGAGGAACTTCCTACAAGACGTTCAGTGGGAGAGAGAATTGGCAGGAAAACCAGTAAAAGAAATGATGGAATATGTGACAACCAAATGCAAAGAGGCAGAGGAGAGGTTTGTCCCCAAGGGAAACAGAAGTAATGGGAAGACCAGAACGAGTCCTTGGTTCACCCAGAGGTGTAGGGAGGCAAAAGTAAGTGTAATAGAGAATGGAAAAAGTACAGAAGACAAAGGACCCAGGAAAATAAAGAGATTAGCCGAAGAGCCAGAAACGAATATGCACAGGTAAGAAGGGAGGCTCAGCGACAATATGAAAATGATATAGCATCAAAAGTCAAGTCTGACCCGAAGCTGTTGTATAGCCACATCAGGAGGAAAACAACAGTCAAGGACCAGGTAATCAGGCTGAGAAAGGAAGGTGGGAGTTCACAATAAACGACCAAGAGGTATGTGAGGAGCTCAACATGAGATTTAAAGAAGTATTTACACAGGAGACAGGTAGGACTCCAGGAATTCAGAATAGGGAGGTATACCAACAAGTGCTGGATGAAATACACACAACCGAGGAGGAGGTGAAGAAGCTGCTATGTGAACTCGATACCTCAAAAGCGGTGGGACCGGACAACATTTCTCCGTGGGTCCTTAGAGAGGAGCAGAGATGTTGTGTGTGCCACTAACACAAATCTTCAACACATCCATTGAAACTGGGCAACTACCTGAGGCGTGGAAGATGGCAAATGTAGTCCCAATTTTTAAGAAAGGAGACAGACACGAGGCATTAAACTACAGACCTGTGTCACTGACGTGTATAGTATGCAAAGTCATGGAGAAGATCATCAGGAGGAGAGTGGTGGAGCACCTAGAAAGACACAAGCTTATAAACGACAACCAGCACGGTTTCAGGGAAGGAAAATCCTGTGTCACAAACCTACTGGAGTTTTATGATAAGGTAACAGAAGTAAGACACGAGAGAGAGGGGTGGATAGACTGCATTTTTGGACTGCAAGAAGGCGTTCGACACAGTTCCTCACAAGAGGTTAATGCAAAAGCTAAAGGATCAGGCACACGTAACAGGAAAAACACTGCAATGGATCAGAGAATATCTGACAGGGAGGCAACAACGAGTCATGGTACGTGACGAGATGTCAGAGTGGGCACCTGTGACGAGTGGAGTTCCACAAGGGTCAGTCCTAGGACCTGTACTGTTTTTGGTATATGTGAATGACATAACGGAAGGGATAGACTCAGAAGTGTCCCTGTTTGCAGATGATGTGAAGTTAATGAGAAGAATAAAATCAGTCGAGGATCAGGCAGGACTACAAAGAGACCTGGACAGGCTGCAAGCCTGGTCCAGTAACTGGCTCCTTGAATTTAACCCTGCCAAATGTAAAGTCATGAATATCGGGGAAGGGCAAAGAAGACCGCAGACAGAGTATAGTCTAGGTGGCCAAAGACTGCAAGCCTCACTCAAAGAAAAAGATCTTGGGGTGAGTATAATACCGAGCACATCTCCTGAGGCACACATCAATCAGATAACTGCTGCAGCATACGGGCGGCTGGCAAACCTAAGAATAGCGTTCCAATACCTCACTAAGGAATCATTCAAGACTCTGTATACCATATACGTCAGGCCCATACTGGAGTATGCAGCACCGGTTTGGAACCCACACCTGGTCAAGCACGTCAAGAAATTAGAGAAAGTGCAAAGGTTTGCAACAAGACTAGTCCCAGAGCTAAGGGGATTGTCCTACGAAGAAAGGTTAAGGGAAATCGGCCTGACGACACTAGAGGACAGGAGGGTTAGGGAGACATGATAACGACATATAAAATACTGCGAGGAATAGATAAGGTGGACAGAGACAAGATGTTCCAGAGAGGGGACACAGAAACAAGGGGTCATAATTGGAAGTTGAAGACTCCTATGAGTCAAAGGGATGTTAGGAAGTATTTCTTCAGTCATAGAGTTGTCAGGAAGTGGAATATCTTAGAAAGCGACATAGTGGAGGCAGGAACCATACATAGTTTTAAGACTAGGTTTGATAAAGCTCATGGAGCAGGGAGAGAGAGGACCTAGTAGCAATCAGTGAAGAGGCGGGGCCAGGAGCTATGACTCGACCCCTGCAACCACAAATAGGTGAGTACAAATAGGTGAGTACACACACACACACACGCCCCGATGGCATAGTGGCTAGCGCTCTTGCTTCACGCACGGAGGGCCCGGGTTCAATTCCCGGCGGAGCCGAAACATTTCGAAGTGTTTCGTTACACACACACACACACACATACATACAACAGGCCTAGTGTCTAATCGACATGTGCCTAGGACAAAATGGTAACTAACTAACACACCAAGCACGTCTCCGGAAGCACACATCAACCAGATAACTGCTGCAGCATATGGGCGATTGGCAAACCTGAGAAAAGCATTCAGATACCTTAGTTAGAAATCGTTCAAGGCACTGTACAACGTGTATGTCTGGCCCATATTGGAGTATGCAGCACCAGCTTGGAACCCACACCTGGTCAAGCACGTCAAGAAATTAGATAAAGTGCAAAGGTTTGCAACAAGGTTAGTTCCAGAGCTAAGGGAAATGTCCTATGAAGAAAGGTTAAGGGAAATCGGCCTGACGACACTGGAAGACCGGAGGGTTAGGGGTGACATGATAACGACATACAAAATACTGCGTGGAATAGATAAGGTTGACAGAGACAGGATGTTCCAGAGATGGGACACAGAAACGAGGAGTCACAATTGGAAGCTGAAGACTCAGACGAGTCAAAGGGATGTTAGGAAGTATTTCTTCAGTCATAAAGTTGTCAGGAAGTGGAATAGTCTAGTAAGTGATGTAGTGGAGGCAGGAACCATACAAAGTTTTAAGACGAGGTATGATAAAGCTCATGGAGAAGGGAGAGAGAGGACCTAGTAGTGCTCAGTGAAGAGGCAGGGCCAGGAGCTAAGTCTCGACCCCTGCAACCACAATTAGGTGAGTACACACTGCCACTCTTCCTATTCCTCCTTCTCCTCCTCCTCCCACTCTTTCTCCCGCTTCCTCTTCCCCTTTGCTATTCTCTCACTTCCTATCCATCTCTCTCCTTCTACCCCCTAACCTTCCTAACATCTCTATTCCTCACTGCCACTGTTTCCCCTCCCACTCTCTATCCCTCTCCCCCCTTCCTACCTCCCTCACCCTCTCCCTCCCTACAATAAACAAACCACTGCCACTGTCCTCTGCCACTCCTCCTCTTCCTTCCTCTCCTCCTTCTCCCTCCTCCTCTTTCCCCTTATTCTTCCCTCACTTCATTTCTCCCTCTCTCCTTGTACCCCCTAACCTTTTCCCATCTCTCTCCATCAGCCTCTGTTCTCTGCCACTCCTCCTCTTCCTCCTTCTTCCCCTCGTTCTCCCTCCTCTCCCCATCTATCTCCCCTTCTGCCACTTTCCCTTACACTCTCAATCCCTCTTTCCCCTCCCTACCTCCCTTCCTCCCCCTCTCCCTCCCTTCAACAAACACTCCCATCCACACACACACACGCACTCACTTCTGAAAATACACAAGCTCTTCTTTCTGTGGTAAAAAAAATGGGTTACCAAAGAGCAGGATGGAGAACTAGCGGACTGGTGGATGAACCTGGGAGGAAAGAGTGGGAGGCAGAGCTCACTAAAAGGGAGGAAGAGTGGGGAAAGAAGCTAGAAGAGCTCGGCAAGAAAATGGAGGAGAGGATAGCTGCAGAGAGCAGGAAATTGGAACTACAAGCCATAACAGCAAAAGCTAAGATACAGAGCTTAGAAGAGGAACTAAAAAATATGAAACAGCCTAAGGAACCAAAGGACAATACAGCCATGACATCAGGAACTGCTACATCAAGTCACAGATGAGGGGACTGTAGTGGGCAAAGGAGCTATACTGTATGCGAAGGCCCTATCAGACCCACGTGGGGCCAGGGAAAAGATGAGGAGCACATCAAGAACAAATGAGGGGACTTAAAACAATGATGGAGCAAAGCTATATGCAGAGGCTCTAATAAACATCTACAGTGACCAGGAATAGCTGAGTAGGAGATAAGACAGACCACTGAGCACAGGAACATTAGCTAGGGAAGAGATTGAAGGAAGAAATGCTTCAATGGCAGGAACTTAATCGCCTCAGGAGATGCAAAGGGAATTACAGTTTAAGGAAGAAAGGGAGAGGTCAGTTTTTGTCTATGGGCTCCAGGAAGTTGAGGGAGAAACTTATGAAACAAGGAAACAGGAGGAGAAAAAAGCGATTGAAAGTATAATGATATCAATAGGAGAGAATGACATGACCCAGTTGGCAAATTTTCAGAGAACTGGGTGGTTTGCAAGTTGGAAAAAGCGGCTAGTCAAAGTGATTTTCAAGGCAGAATCAGCATGAAACAGGATTCTGCAGGAGAAAGCACGACTATGGGACATAACGAAGTACACGAGAGTGTACCTCGACCGAGACAGAACACAGGAAGAAAGGAAGCTCCTGAAAGAGGGTACTAAGATGAAAGGAGGAACGAGAGGCTATGACAGAGATGAGCAGGAGAACCCAGACCTGGGTGGAAGGACAAACACAACCTCCTCCAGAACCACCCACAGAAGGAATCCAACTATGGCAACCCCATTGCAACCCAACAATCTAAACCAGAACCCACACACTGTACCCTCTACCCCCACCCCCTCACCACAAACCCCACCCCCACAGCAACCCCCATAGGCACTCTGCAACCACCACAATCACCACAAACCCTACCCCCAGAGCAACTCCCCATAGGCCCCCATCAGGGCTCTGCTTCCCCAACCCCAACATTCTCCCCAGACCACAGTTAGATTTAGAAAGAATATAGGAAAGTATTGGTTTGGAAATAGGGTAGTTGATGAGTGGAACAGTCTGCCTAGTAGGGTTATTGAAGCTAAAACCTTGGGAAGTTTCAAGTTTAGGTTGGATAAATGCATAAGTGAGAGGGGTTTGATTTGAGTGGGACTTGCACATAAGTAAATAGAATTATTGCTTGGGAAGCGTTTATTCTGTTAGTGGGTTGGATTTGTGAAGGACGTGCCTAATATGCGCCAACAGGCCTACTGCAGTGCTCCTCCTTTCTTTTGTTCTTATGTTATTATGTTCAGAGAAGAAGTTGAAGGTTTGGTATACAAACGCAGATGGAATAACGAATAAATGTGATGAGTGGCATGAAAGAATCAAAGGGACATCACCAGACATCATAGCAGGCACAGAAACAAAATTCACTGGGACGATAACAGACGCAATCTTCCCACCCGGATATCAGATCCAGAGGAAAGATAAAAGGAGCAGAGGGGGAGGAGGGGTTGCACTGCATATTAAAAGCCGATGGGGATTTGAGGATATGGAAGGAATGGACGAGATTGGAGAAAGGAATTACATAGTAGGTACAATTCAGTCTGGGGATCATAAGGTAGTCATTGCAGTAATGTATTACCCGCCACAGAACTGCAGGAGACCAAGAGAGAAATAAGAAGAGAGCAACAGAGCAATGGTGGACACACTAGCTGAGGTGGCCAGAAGTTACTGATTAAAGCAATTTCAACCACAGGGAGATTGATTGGGAAAACCTGGAGCCACACTGGGGTCCCAAAACAGGGAGAGCCAAGATGATGGATGTGGTACTGGAAAACCTCATGCAGCAACATGTTAGGGACACTACCAGAGAGAGAAGGGAGGATGAACCAGCAAGACTGGACCTCGTGTTCACCCTGAGCAGCTCGGACATTGAAGACATAACATATGAAAGGCCCCTTGGAGCTAGCGATCAGGTGGTTCTGAGCTTTGAATACATAGTTGAGTTACAAGTGGAGAGGGTAGCAGGAGTAGAACGGGAAAAGCCAAACTATAAAAAGGGGAACTACACAGGTATGAGGAACTTCCTGCAGAAGGTTCAATGGGAAAGAGAATTGGTAGGAATGTCAGTAAACGAAATAATGGAATATGTAACAACAAAATGCAAGGAGGCATAGGAAAGGTTTGTTCCCAAGGTCAACAGAAATAATGGGAAGACCAGAACTAGCCTTGGTTTACCCGAAGATGTAGGGAGGCAAAAACTAAGTGCAATAGAGAATGGAAAAAGTACAGAAGGCAAAGGACCCAAGCAAATAAAGAGATTAGTCGCAGAGCCATAAACGAGTATGCACAGATAAGGAGGGAGGCCCAGCGACAGTACGAAAACAACATAGCATTGAAAGTCAAGTTTTACCCGAAGCTGTTGTATAGCCAGATCAGGAGGAAGACAACAGTCAAGGACCAGGTAATCAGGCTGAAGAAAGAAGGTGGGTAGCTCACTAGAAACGACCAAGAAGTATGTGAGGAGCTCAACACAAGATTTAATTAAGGAAGCATTTACAATGAAGACAGGAAGACCTCTGGGAAGACAGAACAGAGGAGTACACCAATAAGGGGCATACCAACAAGTGTCGGATGAGGTGAAGAAGATGCTAAGTGACCATGATACCTCAAAGGCGGTGGGACTGGACAACATCTCTCCGTGGGTCCTTAGAGAGGGAGCAGAGACACTGTGTGTGCCACTAACAACAATTTTTATCACATCCATTGAAACTGAGCAACTACCTGAGGTATGGAAGACGGCGAATGTAGTTCCCATATTTATGAAAGGAGACAGAAACGAGGCACTTGACTTCTGACTAGCCAGTGTCACTGACGTGTATAGTATGCAAAGTAATGGAGAAGATTATCAGGAGGAAAGTGGTGGAGCACCTGGAACGGAACAAGATTATAAATGACAACCAGCATGGATTCATGGATGGCAAATCCTGTGTCACAAACCTGCTTGACTTTTATGACAAGGTAACAGAAGTAAGATAAGAGAGAGAGAGGGGTGGGTTAATTGCATTTTTTTGGACTGCAAGAAGGCCTTCGACACAGTTCCTTACAAGAGATTAGTGCAGAAGCTAGAGGAACAGGTACGTATAACAGGAAGGGTACTACAATAAATCAGAGAATACCTGACAGGGAGGCAACAAGTCATGGAACAGGATGAGGTATTACAGTTGGCGCCAGTGACAAGCGGAGTTCCACAGGGGTCAGTCCTAGGACCAGTGCTATTTTTGGTATATGTGAATGACATGATGGAAGGGATAGACTCAGAAGTGTCCCTGTTCGCAGACGATGTGAAGTTAATGAGGAGAATTAAATCAGATGAGGATCAGGCAGGGCTACAAAGAGACCTGGACAGGCTGGATGCATGGTCCAGCAATTGTCTCCTTGAATTTAACCCCGCCAAATGCAAAGTCATAAAGTTCGGGGAAAGGCAAAAAAGACCGCAAACAAAATATAGGCTAGGTGGCCAAAGATTGCAAATATCACTCAAGGAGAAAGATCTTGGGGTGTGTATAATACCGAACACGTCTCCATAAGTATACATCAACCAGATAACTGCTGCAGCTATGGGCGCCTGGCAAACCTGAGAATAGCGTTCCGATACCTCAGTAAGGAATCGTTCAAGACTCTGTACACCGTGTACGTCAGGCCCATACTAGAGTACACAGCACCAGTTTGGAACCCACACCTGGTCAAGCACGTCAAGAAATTAGACAAGGTTAGTTCCAGAGCTAAGGGGAATGTCCTACGAAGAAAGGTTAAGGGAAATCGGCCTGACAACACTGGAGAACAGAAGGGTTAGGGGAGACCCGATAACGACATAGAAAATACTGCGTGGAATAGACAAGGTGGATAGAGACAGGATGTTCCAGAGAGGGGACACAAAAACAAAAGGTCACAATTGGAAGTTGAAGACTCAGATGAGTGAAAGGGATGTTAGGAAGTATTTCTTCAGCCATAGAGTAGTCACGAAGTGGAATAGTCTAGCAAGTGATGTAGTGGAGGAATGAATCATACAAAGCTTTAAGACGAGGTATGATAAAGCTCATGGAGCAGGGAGAGAGAGGACCCAGTAGCGATCAGTGAAGAGGCGGAGCCAGGAGCTGAGTCTCGACCCCTGGAACCACAATTAGGTGAGTACACAGACACACACACACAATTATCTCAATCGAACCCGGGCCCTCCGTGTGTGAAGCGAGAGCTCTAGCCACCAGTGATCTTAGTAATAGTGTCTTGAGGAAAGGTGTATAATAATAATAAGAGTGTTCTGTGATCTTAGTAATAGTGATCCTGGTTATAATGTTTTGAGGGAATGTGTATAAAAATGTGTATTAGTTGATGTTGATCTTAGATTTTGGTAAACATAATATGGATTTGGTAGTTAAGATTTCGTTGTTTTGAGGACATGTGTATACAAATGAGTGTTCTGTGTTTTGGATTTATTATTGAAAACGAGAAAAACTTGTGAGTGGTGGGTATTAATGGAGGTGAGTTGCTGGGAGATGGGTGGGTATGAGTGAAAAATGTGTCTTGTTGTGGGTTAAGATAACTGTGTTAGTTAGTTACCATTTTGTCCTAGGCACATGTCGATTAGACACTAGGCACTAGACACTGACTTAACTCAGTGAAGACGTGTCTTGTGTGCTCTCTGTCAATCTGAAGAAGATGTCCTCTCTTGAGCTACTCTACCAGCAGCTGAAGGAAGAACTGAGGGTAGCTAAGCTTGAGATACAGCGACTGACTGAGGAAAACAAGAGGATTCGTAGTAATCCTCCTGTTGAGAATCCTCAAGCCAGGAAAAGAACCTGGACAGTGGCTAAAACGCATGGGACAAAGTTAAGGCTCAAGAGGACGGGTGGAGAGGTAGAAACAACGAAGACCCAGGAGAATGTTGTGGAAACATCGAACCCATTCTCCGTGCTACCCGATGAATGTGAGTCGACTTCTGGGAGCGTCACGACGAAAGACACAAAGGAAGGTAAAACATTGTTGTTGTTGGGGACAGTCAGGTTAGGTACATGGATAGGGCTTTCTGTTTGATTGATAGGGTAGGAGACAGAGGGTTTGTTTTTCCTGGGGCTGGGATGGAGGATATTGTTAGCCGTCTGGACGACATCATGAGAGGTAATGGGAGCAATCCTATTATCTGTCTCAGTGCTGGAGGCAACGATGTTGGCAGACGAGGGTGAGGACCTGACTAGCAGGTTTAGGTCAGCAATAGACATAATTAGGAAGAAGGGTGGGAACCCTGTCATATGTGGTATTTTGCCAAGGAGAGGAGTTGGAAATGAATGGCTGTCCAGGGCAATTGGTGTCAATTGCTGGCGGGACAAATACTGTAAGGAAAATTCAGTAACATTCATTGACAACTGGGACCTCTTCTATGGCAGAAATGACATGTATGCCAGGGATGGCGTTCACTTATCCAGGTCTGGGGTGGGGCACTGGCAACTGCAGTGGAGGGAGCTGTTAGGGCTTTAAACTAGAAATAGTTAGTGGTATGGGTTTTGGGGGGAAAACAGAGAAGTCCCAGTGTAGTAATATTATAAGTTGTAGGAGAACTAGTAATAGGCAGAATAAGGTAGATAGTGGAAAGCTAGTGACACTAGATGACAAGGACAGTAATAGGTATAGTGGAAAAACAGAGATGAGCAGGAAGGGTAAAGAGAAAGGAGGGTCTCTAAATATATATTACACCAATAGTCGTAGTGCTAGGAATAAGATGGACGAGTTGAGATTAGTTGCAAGTACGGGTAATATTGATGTTTTTGCAATAACTGAGACATGGTTTAATATGAAAAATCGGACTTGCCTGCCGAATGTCACATTCAGGGTTTTAAATTGTTCCAAGTAGACAGAAGTATCGGGAAAGGGGGTGGGGTGGCACTCTATGTCCGTGATCATTTAAATTGTTGCATAAAAACGGGTATAAAGTCTGAACTAACACATACAGAGTCTGTCTGGATAGAATTTTCAGAGGGTGTGAAAAATTGATTTTAGGCGTGATTTACCGTCCTCCAAACTTAGATAGGGAACAAGGGAGACTACTTTGGGAGGAAATTGTTAAGGCCACAAGACACGATAACGTAGTAATTCTAGGGGACTTTAACTTTAGTCAGATTGATTGGAATTTCATGACAGGGAATTTAGAATCTAACGACTTTTAGAAGTAGTTCAGGATTGCTTTTGAAGCAGTTTGTAACAGAACCTACAAGGGGAAATAACCTACTTGACTTGGTTCTGGCAAGCAAGGAAACCCTTGTTAATAATTTAGAAATTACACAGGAACTCGGCTCAAGCGACCACAAGTCAATTACCTTTAGCATTGAATGGATGTATGATAGTAGGGATAATTCAGTAATGGTCCCAGATTTTCGCTTAGCAGATTATAATGGACTTAGAGAACACTTATCAACTGTGGACTGGGGTGAAGAAGAGAGGTATCAATATGACAGTTTTCTTAACACTATACAGGCTGCCCAAAGAACATTTATCCCGTATAAAGAAATTAGATCAAGTAGAAATGACCCAAAATGGATGAATAATAGGCTCAAATATCTTTTAGGGCAGAAGAAAGGAATTTATAGGCGCATAAAAGAGGTGAGGGTCATCTTATAAATCAGTATACTGACATTAAGAGGGACGTTAAAAGGGAATAAGAAAAGCTAAACGGGACTATGAAATTAAAGTTGCTAGGATTCAAAAACTAACCCAAAAGTTTTTTCCAGGTTTATAGAACAAAAGTTAGGGATAAGATAGGTCCCTTAAAAATAACTTTGGGCATCTTACTGACAAGGAGAATGATATGTGCTCTATTTTTAATAATTATTTTCTCTCGGTTTTCACACAGGCAGACATTAATAATATCCCAGTAATTAATTTTTACAGAGGCCCAGAAGAAGATAAATTATGTAATATCACAGTCACTAGCGAAATGATTATGAAACAGCTGGGCCGACTGAAACAAAATAAATCGCCGGGTCCTGATGAGCTTTTTGCAAGGGTTCTTAAGGAATGCAAAATGGAACTCTGAACCAATATCTAACATTTTTAATTTATCTCTTCAAACAGGTGTAGTGTCTGATATGTGAAGATGGCTAATGTAATTCCTATTTTTAAAGCAGGGGACAAGTCACTACCGTCAAACTACCGCCCAATAAGCCTGACCTCAATTGTAGGCAAATTACTTGAGTCAATTATAGCTGATATTATTAGAAGCCATCTAGATAACCATAATTTGATTAATGATACCCAGCATGGATTCACGAGGGGCCGTTCCTGCCTATCTAATTTATTAACCTTCTTCAGTAAAGCTTTAGAGGCTGTTGATCACGATAAAGAATTCGATATTGTTTATTTAGACTTTAGTAAGGCTTTTGATAGAGTACTGCACCAGAGACTGTTAAAGAAAGTGGCAGCTCATGGCATTGGGGGAAAAGTGCTGTCATGGATCGAGTCATGGCTCACCAATAGGAAGCAGAGGAGTGTGCATAAATGGGGTTAAATCCGAAGGGGGACTTGTAACAAGTGGTGTTCCACAGGGATCAGTCTTAGGCCCATTGTTATTTATAATATATATCAATGACCTTGATGAGGGAATTACTAGTGATATGAGCAAATTCGCCGACGACACGAAGATAGGTAGAATAATTGATTCAAACATAGATGTCATAGAACTTCAGGAAGATTTAGACAAACTTAATTCGTGGTCAGAAAGTGGCAGATGCAGTTCAATGTAGATAAATGCAAGGTTCTGAAGCTCGGGAGTGTCCATAACCCAAGCACTTATAAGTTAAATAACGTAGAACTTAGCCATACAGATTGCGAAAGGACTTGGGGGTGATGGTAAGCAGCAACCTTAAACCAAGACAGCAATGCCTAAGCGTACGTAATAAGGCAAATAGATTACTGGGATTTATATCAAAAAGTGTGCAACAGAAGTCAAGAGGTTATATTACAGCTTTATACATCATTAGTAAGGCCTCACCTAGATTACGCAGCTCAGTTCTGGTCTCCATATTACAGAATGGACATAAATCGTTAGAAAACATTCAGCGTAGAATGACTAAATTAATAAAAGCATTAGAAATCTTCCTTACGAAGAAAGATTGAAGACCCTAAAATTACATTCACTTGTAAGACGTAGAATGAGGGGAGACATGATCGAGGTATACAAGTGGAAAATGGGTATTAAAAAAGGGGGATATAAATAAGGTCTTGAGGATATCTCTCCAAGAGAGAACCCGCAATAATGGATTCAAGTTAGATAAGTTTAGATTTAGAAAGGATATAGGAAAGTATTGGTTTGGAAATACGGTAGTTGATGAGTGGAACAGTCTGCCTAGTAGGGTTATTGAAGCTAGGACCTTGGGTAGTTTCAAATTTAGGTTGGATAAATTCATGAGTGAGAGGGGTTGGATTTGAGTGGGACTCGCGCATGAGTGGGTAGAATTGTCAAAGCTTATTTCTTGGGTAGCATTGAAAATTGGGTTGAGCAAACATTCTGTTAGTGGGACGGATTGTGAAGGACCTGCCTGGTGTGGGCCAGCGGGCCTGCTGCAGTGTTCCTCCCTTCTTATGTTCTTATGTTCTTATGTTATGTGTGTGTGTGTGTGCTCACCTAATTGTGGTTGCAGGGGTCGAGACTCAGCTCCTGGCCCCACCTCATCGCTGTCTGCTACTGGGCCTCTGCTCTCCCTGCTACATGAGCTTTATCATACCTTGTCTTAAAACTATGTATGGTTCCGGCCTCCACTTTACCGTTCGCTAGACTATTCCACTTCCTAACTACTCTGTGGCTGAAGAATTGCTTCCTAACATCCCTTCGACTCATCTGAGTCTTCAACTTCCAGATATGTCCCTTTGTTTCTGTGTTCCCTCTCTGGAACATCCTGTCACTATTTACCTTGTCAATTCCCCGCAGTATTTTGTATGTCGGTATCATGTCTCCTCTAACCCTTCTGTCCTCCATGTTGTTAGTCCTATTTCCCTCAACCTTTCTTCATAGGACAGTCCCCTGAGTTGTGGAACTAGCCTTGTCGCAAACATTTGCACTTTCTCTAATTTCTTGACATGCTTGACCAGGTGTGGGTTCCAGACTGGTGCTGCATACTCTAGTATGGGCCTGACGTACACAGTATACAGTGTCTTGAACGATTCCTTGTTAAGGTAACGGAACGCTAATCTTAGGTTTGCCAGTCGCCCATATGCTGCCGCGGTTATCTGGTTGATGTGTGTTTCCGGAGACGTGCTTGGCGTTATACTCACCCCAAGGTCTTTCTCCTTTGATGAGGTTTGTAGCCTTTGTCCACCTAGCCTGTACTCTGTCAGCGGTCTTCTTTGCCCTTCTCCGATCTTCATGACTTTGCATTTGGTGGGATTGAACTCGAGAAGCCAGTTGCTAGACCAGATGTCAAGCTTGTCCAGGTCTCTTTGAAGTCTTGCTTGGTCTTCATCCGATGTGATTCTCCTCATTAATTTCACATCATCTGCGAACAGAGACACTTCTGAGTCTATCCCGTCCGTCATGTCATTCACATATACCAAGAATAGCACTGGTCCTAGGACTGACCCCTGCGGTACACCGCTCGTCACAGGCGCCCACTGTGATATCTCATCACGCACCATGACCCATTGTTGCCTCCCTGTGAGATATTGCTTGATCCATTCCAGTTTCCTTCCTGTTATACACGCTTGTTCTTCCAACTTCTTTAGTAATCTCATATGAGGAACTGTGTCGAAGGCCTTCCTGCAGTCCAGGAAAATGGAGTCAACCCACCCTTCTCTCTCTTGCCTTACCTCTGTTACTTTATCATAGAACTCCAGGAGGTTTGTTACACAGGATTTGCCTTCCCTGAATCCGTGCTGTCTGGCGTTGATTATCCTGTTCTGCTCCAGATGCTCCACCATTGTTTTCCTGATGATTTTTTCCAAGACTTTGCACACTATACAAATAAGTGACACCGGTCTATAGTTTAGTGCCTCCTTTCTGTCTCCTTTTTTAAAGATGGGGACTACGTTGGCCTTTTTCCATATCTCAGGTAGCTGCCCACCCCCCTCACCACCACCCAGGCCGCCGGTACACCCTCCACCCCCCTCACCACCACCCAGGGCGACGCATCAACAACAAACATGGCTGCCTCCCCCACAAGCTCCCCCTTCACTGGCTTCACCCCAGATAATCTCTCAGGTATGACGAATGATCCAGATACACTAAAG
>WNWK01031321.1:0-22787 GCA_009830355.1 Cherax destructor
CTATCTCATAAGACATATTCTTTCTCTGTTTCAGATACGCGAACAACGAGAGCAGAAGACAGGAAAATATTTGTCTCGACCAGTGGACACCCTTCGATACAGAGTCTGGGATCCGTGGTGCATGACCAGGCTTCAGCAGACATGTACTCAGCACCATGAATAAACTAGACGTGTGTTTCAGGTCATATTTCGGATATGTAGTGTTGACCATGCATAAGTTACTAGATGCTGTAATGTGCCAACGTATATATTTCTACAAAGGTCGAGTTACAGCTTCTAATCTGGCCTCTACCAGGTTCTATTTATGTTTGTCATAACTAGTGAGCACTCTCTACGACCACTGAGCCCCTACGGTATAGAGTGCTAACAAGTTTACTATTTCTAATACGTATATATTTATATATGTAGTGCCGATTAGGTAAAACTGGTCAATTAGCAAGAACTCATTTAAAATTAAGTCCTTTCTAAAATTTTCTCTTATACGTTTAAAGATATATATTTTTTCATTTATGTTAATGTAAAAAATTATATTTTTGTACCAAAATAAACTTTGAAAACCTACCTAACCTTATTATAACAAGCGCAATTTAATTTAGCCTAACCCAACTAAATATAATTTAGATACTTGTACAATAATTTAATAATAAACAAACACAATGAAATATATTTTTTTCGTTAGGTTCAGAATGATTTTTGCGAAATTATTGCATACACATCTTGTCTTATATGGCAAGATGAGCGTTGCTATTTAAGCCAAAATCGCCAGTTTTACCTAATCGGCACGACATATATATATATATATATATATATATATATATATATATATATATATATATATATATATATATATATATATATATATATATATATATATATGTGTGTGTGTGTGTGTGTTTGTGTGTGTGTGTTTGTGTGTGTGTGTGTTTGTGTGTGTGTGTGTTTGTGTGTGTGTGTGTTTGTGTGTGTGTGTGTGTGTGTGTCGTGCCGAATAAGTAAAATTTGCAATTTTGGCGAATACGGCAAGCGAAAAATTTTGTATGCGATAATTTCGCAAAAATCACTCTGAACCTAAGGTTCTTTTGATACAAAATTATTATTTTTTACGTTAACATAAGTAAAACAATATATCTTTGAACGTATAAGACAAAATTTTAGAAAGGATTTAATTTTAAATGAGTTCTTGCTAATTGACCAGTTTTACCTATTCGGCACGACAAATCTCTCTCTCTGTCTCTGTCTCTCTCTCTCTGTCTCTCTCTCTCTCTCTCTCTCTCTCTCTATATATATATATATATATATATATATATATATATATATATATATATATATATATATATATATATATATATATATATATATATATATATATTATATATATATATATATATATATATATATATATATATATGGAAAAATTACAACTTAGAATTATATTCTAAATTCTTGAGTACCTGAGTTTGACTACGAATATATCTTCAAGATATATTCATAATCAAAGTGTGGAACAAAGTGAAAATATTTCGCCTAAGATTACTGTTCTTCATATTCTAAAAACTGACATTGTTAAATAATGAAATGTAATATACTGCAAATTAAGTGAGACTTAAACGAAAGAGAATGAGATGATGCAAACGACATACTGATAAAGAAACTCTATTGAAAAATGGAAAACTTTATTTGGGACAATTGTTCCGCCTACAGCTGTTGCTTTAGCAAGTGTTCAGACACTTGTTTCTCAAGTTCACTTCCCTTAACTAATTTCACATGTCATCAAAGTGCTGATTCATGTACAAACATTGATTGCCTCTTAATCTCTTATTTTTTCATATCATTGTTAGTTACATAGATGATGGTGAGCACATGCTATGTCATTTATTTTACTCTTCACTCTGGTGGTCCCTCTATTTGTTGTAGTCAATTTATTACTGAATATTCTGCCTTATAAAATAATTCTCAGCTTCTGCAACAACATTCTGAGGTATAGTTATGAAGTTTACTTAAAAGTATCGAACTGAAATACTCTTTCAGTTTAAAGGGTTAGTGTCTTATATTTAGAAAGAAACTGCAACAGGGGAAAACTCAAAAATTTTGGAACAATTGTATTCATTTGCGAAAGAGATTATAAATTAGAGGTACACCGAAAATAATCAAAATGTTGTGTTTGCTTATTTCACTACTCTATCAGACGAAGCTTCTGAGATAAATTGAGCCTCGTAAATCTACACCATAATAAGTTAATTATTATTATTATATACGGGGTATGGGGCATAACCCAATGGGGTCATTCAGTACTTGGGGAATGTTAGGTAATATGGTTATATTTAAGGTGGGGAGAATAACATCAGTAAGATCAAGATATCCTCCTCTCATCTACTGCATCACTGGTATTCTCTAGTGTACCTTTGATAATTACCCTTTGATAATTACCATTCATTTATCAAAAAGAATCAGTATTTTTAATAGAGGAAAGATGAAATATCAAAGTGTTAATATAGTTGACAGTCTGGCTCTAAAATTTCAAAGGAAAGAAAATTATAAGAATAACATGACTGGTAAAATAATATTAATGAGCAACAAGGGTATAATTACCATACTAATGGGGTTGTGTAGCGGCTTCACCTGCTCTTAGTAACAATATCTCTCATGCAAACCTTGCAGTAATTACTGCCTCTAATACACCCAGGTTCACTTTATCATTCATGTACTTCCTAGTGTCCTAATGTGAGCTGTGTTGCAAGTTGAGATGAGATCATCACGCTAGCTAATAGTGAAGGTACACCATGTGTCATTGTACTAGACGGAGGTCACACTAGTTAATAGTGATGATACACCATGTGTCATTGTACGAGACGGAGGTCACACTAGTTAATAGTGATGATACACCATGTGTCATTGTACGAGACGGAGGTCACACTAGTTAATAGTGAAGGTACACCATGTGTCATTGTACTAGACGGAGGTCACACTAGTTAATAGTGAAGGTACACCATGTGTCATTGTACGAGACGGAGGTCACGCTAGTTAATAGTGAAGGTACACCATGTGTCATTGTACTAGACGGAGGTCACACTAGTTAATAGTGAAGGTACATCATGTGTCATTGTACGAAACGGAGGTCACACTAGTTAATAGTGAAGGTACACCATGTGTCATTGTACGAAACGGAGGTATGAATAATGATATACAATACCAAAAAGTTGATAAATAAGACACAAGTGCAACTGTTATGTATTTTCATTGCAATGTGTTTCGTCAACTCTGTATTAGACTGAAGAAGCCGATGTTGGCATACGTCTTTCTCTGGATGCTGATTGATCTCTGGATGCTGATTGATCCCTGGATGCTGATTGATCCCTGGATGCTGATTGATCCCTGGATGCTGATTGATCCCTGGATGCTGATTGATCCCTGGATGCTGATTGATCCCTGGATGCTGATTGATCCCTGGATGCTGATTGATCCCTGGATGCTGATTGATCTCTGGATGCTGATTGATCCTGGATGCTGATTGATCCCTGGATGCTGATTGATCCCTGGATGCTGATTGATCCCTGGATGCTGATTGATCCCTGGATGCTGATTGATAGCTGGATGCTGATTGATCCCTGGATGCTGATTGATCCCTGGATGCTGATTGATACCTGGATGCTGATTGATCCCTGGATGCTGATTGATCCCTGGATGCTGATTGATTAGCTGGATGCTATTGATCCTGGATCTGATTGATCCTGGATGCTGATTGATCCCTGGATGCTGATTGATCCCATGGATGCTGATTGATCCCTGGATGCTGATTGATCCCTGGATGCTGATTGATCCTGGATGCTGATTGATCCCTGGATGCTGATTGATCCCTGGATGCTGATTGATCCTGGATGCTGATTGATCCTGGATGCTGATTGATCCCGGATGCTGATTGATCCCTGGATGCTGATTGATCCCTGGATGCTGATTGATCCCTGGATGCTGATTGATCCCTGGATGCTGATTGATACCTGGATGCTGATTGATCCCTGGATGCTGATTGATCCCTGGATGCTGATTGATCCTGGATGCTGATTGATCCCTGGATGCTGATTGATCCCTGGATCCTGATTGATCCCTGGATGCTGATTGATCCTGGGTGCTGATTGATCCTGATGCTGATTGATCCCTGGATGCTGATTGATCCTGGATGCTGATTGATCCCTGGATGCTGATTGATCCCTGGATGCTGATTGATACCTGGATGCTGATTGATCCCTGGACGCTGATGGATCCATGGATGCTGATTGATCCCTGGATGCTGATTGATACCTGGATGCTGATTGATCCCTGGATGCTGATTGATCCCTGGATGCTGATTGATCCCTGGATGCTGATTGATCCCTGGATGCTGATTGATACCTGGATGCTGATTGATCCCTGGATGCTGATTGATCCCTGGATGCTGATTGATCCCTGGATGCTGATTGATCCCTGGATGCTGATTGATCCCTGGATGCTGATTGATCCCTGGATGCTGATTGATCCCTGGATGCTGATTGATCCCAGGATGCTGATTGATCCCTGGATGCTGATTGATCCCTGGATGCTGATTGATACCTGGATGCTGATTGATCACTGGATGCTGATTGATCCCTGGATGCTGATTGATCCCAGGATGCTGATTGATCCCTGGATGCTGATTGATCCCTGGATGCTGATTGATCCCTGGATGCTGATTGATCCCTGGATGCTGATTGATCCCTGGATGCTGATTGATCCCTGGATGCTGATTGATCCTGGATGCTGATTGATCCTGGATGCTGATTGATCCCTGGATGCTGATTGATCCTGGATGCTGATTGATCCTGGATGCTGATTGATCCCTGGATGCTGATTGATCCTGGATGCTGATTGATCCTGGATGCTGATTGATCCCGGATGCTGATTGATCCCTGGATGCTGATTGATCCCTGGATGCTGATTGATCCCTGGATGCTGATTGATCCTGGATGCTGATTGATCCCTGGATGCTGATTGATCCCTGGATGCTGATTATCCCTGGATGCTGATTGATCCCTGGATGCTGATTGATCCCTGGATGCTGATTGATCCTGATGCTGATTGATCCCTGGATGCTGATTGATCCCTGGATGCTGATTGATCCCTGGATGCTGATTGATCCCTGGATGCTGATTGATCCCTGGATGTCTGATTGATCCCTGGATGCTGATTGATCCCTGGATGCTGATTGATCCTGGATGCTGATTGATCCCTGGATGCTGATTGATCCCTGGATGCTGATTGATCCCTGGATGCTGATTGATACCTGGATGCTGATTGATCCCTGGATGCTGATTGATCCCTGGATGCTGATTGATCCCTGGATGCTGATTGATACCTGGATGCTGATTGATCCCTGGATGCTGATTGATCCTGGATGCTGATTGACCCTGGATGCTGATTGATCCCATGGATGCTGATTGATCCCTGGATGCTGATTGATCCCTGGATGCTGATTGATCCCTGGATGCTGATTGATCCCTGGATGCTGATTGATACCTGGATGCTGATTGATCCCTGAATGCTGATTGATAGCTGGATGCTGATTGATCCCTGGATCTGATTGATCCTGATGCTGATTCATCCTGGATGCTGATTGATCCCTGGATGCTGATTGATCCCTGGATGCTGATTGATCCTGGATGCTGATTGATCCCTGGATGCTGATTGATCCCTGGATGCTGATTGATCCTTGATGCTGATTGATCCCTGGATGCTGATTGATCCCTGGATGCTGATTGATCCTGAATGCTGATTGATAACTGGATGCTGATTGATCCCTGGATGCTGATTGATCCCTGGATGCTGATTGATCCTGGATGCTGATTGATCCTGGATGCTGATTGATCCCCGGATGCTGATTGATCCTAGGATGCTGATTGATCCCTGGATGCTGATTGATCCCTGATTCTGTTGATCCTGGAGTTTGATCCCTGGATGCTGATTGATCCTGGATGCTGATTGATCCCTGGATGCTGATTGATCCCTGGATGCTGATTGATACCTGGATGCTGATTGATACCTGGATGCTGATTGATCCCTGGATGCTGATTGATCCCTGGATGCTGATTGATCCCTGGATGCTGATTGATACCTGGATGCTGATTGATCCCTGGATGCTGATTGATCCCTGGATGCTGATTGATCCCTGGACGCTGATTGATCCATGGATGCTGATTGATCCCTGGATGCTGGTTGATCCCTGGATGCTGATTGATCCTTGTATGCTGATTGATCCCTGGATGCTGGTTGATTCCTGGATGCTGGTTGATCTCTGAATGCTGATTGATAACTGGATACTGGTTGATCCCTGGATGCTGATTGATCCGAGGATGCTGGTTGATCGCTCAATGCTGATTTATCCCTGGATGCTGGTTGATCCCTGGATGTTATTTGATCTCAGTAGGCTGGCAATATTTGCGTATCAAATAAATTATATTTTTTTTCTGTTTTATATAAGATTATTATATTGAGAATTTGTGCATTTATTGCTCTTTAATATTCTGCATCGTAATCATTTAAATGATGAGAGATTTAGCCTTAAGATCAATATTGTAGGCAACATCAAAGAATTCATTGCATAAGACACTTGTGCAACACTTGGTATCTTTATTCTGGGAACGTTTCGCCAACCACTGAGGGACTGATTACCTCACACTTTTCATATTTCACTGTTTCTCTACATTGGACTGAAGAAAGCAATGATTGGCGGAATGTTTTCAGAATAATGATATCCAAATGTTGCAGAGGTGTGTTATTTTCAACTTGTCGTTTCTCTAAACAATTATTCAAAAGTTGACAATTAATTTTATTGGTTAATCAAATGACGCAATCACCAGATTGACTTAACTTCTAAGTCGTCTCTTCTTGCCTGGGCGTCATTTCGTATAGTTATATTTCCGATTTTTTTTTTTATGTTTAGATTAATCACTAGTTCTTTGTAACAAAATATATTATATAATAATTTTTATTTATTGATCTTTGTTTATAAAAAATCTGAGAGCACAGCAGAGGCTTATTTATTACCAGTTAATAAAGTTAATGATAATCAGATCAACACAACAATATATTTGGTAAGAATATTATAAAATCTCTCTTATGGGCTCAGTTTAGTTATTATATTTCACACTGGACCCTCATATGGACTCATTATTGTTTACATTGCCCACCTCAACGATGCTGGGAAGAACATTATATATAGGAAATTGTAAAACATATTCTCTGAAACGTAGTTCATATTCAGCATAATTTGCTCAGGGGAAAATACAATAGGAATATGGTGTCTTTTAAGAAATTGGAAAGAGTATGCAGCTTTTTATAAAGTAGGTCAACACGTAATGTATATTACTATACAGAAAGAAGACATAGTGGACAGGTACAGTACAAGAGCCTCGAACAGGAGCTTAACAACAGAGACTTAACATAAAAAACTTACAGGCACATGAGAAAAGAAAAAAAATACAGATAATCATGAGAAAGAGTTATAAGTTGATGGCCGTGTTGACAAGCCTCGGGATAATTGTTGATAACTCTTCGGGATTGATAAAGCTGCTGCTTTTTGGGGTAACTGTGTAGGAAATAGCGATGAAAGAGTCTTCTAAACACTTCCTCTTATGTAGATATGTTTGCTTAATGACTAGTCTAGCAACATTTCACTTAATGAGATGACCGTGTTGTTGTGGGTAACTGTTGTGTAGGCATATTTGTGTTTCTAGTTCGTGTTTCCAAATAACTTATAGTTTAAGCAACGTTGTTTTTACTGGCAGTCCCCACGAGGAATAATGTAAATACCTGCATCACTATTCTTTGGATTTTAATTCTTGGCCTGGTCACAGACCGCGCCGCGGGGGCGTTGACCCCCGGAACCCTCTCCAGGTATACTCCAGGTAAGTCATTGATGGTGGTTATGCACTTTGCTAAAATCCCTAAGAAAATCTGAAGGTAGGTGTATTTCTGTGAAAACACTGATGTAGTTGCACATTCTGAACATTCAAAACTGCTATTTAGAAGCGTCCACTCCTCGTGGAACAAATGTAACAAGTTTTTCATGCAGTAGGCTTTTGTTATACATGGAACTTAAGAATTATGAATTCTTGGTAGACGCGATATTCTTGTCCGTTTCTACTTCCAAAACTGAATGGACGGCTCTATCTGGTTAATAAAGCTTTTTCCATGATCCGCTATTTCCATTCTAATGGAGCAATGTTACGATAACGTTTATGAAACTTTCAGCTTCCACATGTTCCATGAATAAATTGGTGAGCATCTTGTTGAAAGCTGAATCCAGTCCCATACCATAACACTGAAATGAGTCAGTCTGGCTGAAGTTATAGAAAAATCTTCACAACTCAGTTACATCAACAAAATCTTTTTGCAGAGAGGGAGTGGGAGGTAAAAGACCTTGGTTGTCGTGAACCTTCAGAAGTAAGAGTCTTGCCAGTATAGGTGCCTTGATAAATAAGCATATCATTTCCAAGTTTGCTTATTTCTTATCCCTATTAGTGATGTTTCTGATTCTGTTAACAAGATGATTATCTGCGAAGAGAAATTCTTGGGAACGACTCCTGTAAATCTTTGAGACATTTCCAATGATATAAGTGATAACGCTAGCTGGGGGCAGCTGATGTGTGTGTTACAGGGAGTCAGTATATCAGTGCTAGGAGTTTCGTCTCAGACTCGGTGCATATTGAAACCTAATGCATATTTAACAAAAGTACTTACTAAGGGTGTTCAATGTGGTTGTAGTGACTGATTCGTAGGCAGAGCGGTTGTCCAGCTTTAAGCTGGTCACTAGTGGTCAAGTCAAGCTGATGGTTGGATTTGCGGATATCTGTACAATTTTTTTTATTTTAAGTTGAAATGTGTTAATTTATTTAAAACTTACTTGCATTTTAAACGCTGACATGAAAAGGAGCAGCGCATTTGGAATATTAAAAATAGGATATACTAGGTGTATATCTTATATTCCTGGTGGGAGGGTTAACTCATCAAAATGTTCAATGATAATTGGCACAAAATATTTATTTCGTTCTTGGACTAAGATTATAAAACTAATAAGCGAAAAAATAAATTAATCTACATAAAACTAAACTAAAATTAACAGTGATATAAGGCTTATTTTTTATCTTCTCCTCTGTACTATATAGCATTACATTATTGGAACTAGGAAGGAGTCTGCTTTACCTATTCAGAACTAATATTACTGTTTTCTAAATTGAAAAATGCTTACTATCTATAGCCCATTGCAGAATATAAATGTGAAATTAATTTTGTGATCCTTTGAGAGAGATATTTGCTAAACCCTCACAAAAGCTATCTTTCAAAATTAGAGTTATTTAAAAAAAAATGATTTAATGAAAAGTAAGATGATAAAAAACACTAAAATGCCCCACTTGGTGTGTATTTTCTAACGCGTGTATGGAATATGAATACACAAACACTGAAGAGGCAGGGAAAGATTTGGACACTAGGTTCCAACAGCAAAGATATTCTTTTTTTCCAACTAATAAATCGAAAACTTTCTTCGTATATTTGCTGGTGACTCAATATCTAGTATACTCTGAACATTCAACATAGTTTCCGGCGAAGGATTTGCTAAGCAAAATATTCTGTAATCAGCTTTAATTGTGCTTGAAGCATTAGTATAGTGTTAACCTAGTAATGAACTCAAAATATTGCCCACAGTTTGAAAGGGATTTTGGATTTTGCTAAAATAAGGAAAATACAATATGTTTTATTTCTCATAATATGACCAACTATTAAATTTGTGATTTTATGGCTTAGATGGAAATGTAACTAACTGACTTAGATTCCTGTGTACAGTAGTTACAATTATATTGTGTAGTTATTTTAGTATTGTTTAATTGAGTGGTTTACTTTATTGTGTAGTAAATTAGTTTATAAATGTTAAGTCTTTACTGTGATTAACCGTAGTTATATTGATTGCTACTCAATTTTAAGAAAAGGCAGTAATAAAATGAACAAGCAAGGTAATCAGCCCAAAGGATGTTTTCTTGTGTCCTAAAATAAACCGAGTTTCTTCTAACCTGGTGAAGAGAATATACTACATATGCATTGAATGAGCTAAAAAATACAGTTAAATTCACTTACTACACATGTACTAAATTCATCTACTTATGTCATTTCGTCTGTATTGTCATTTCTTCTATATTACACATTCATGCAATCTTGTTAAGTTGTCCCTAATAAATGGAACTAATTATCATGGCCGATCTGCCATGCCGATCTATACAAGAAAAATCTTTTATGAATTATTAGTTTATTTTTTCATTTAAAATTAGGTAAAAAATTTTAGTTTTGCTCCTAACGTAATTTACATATACTACCTACCTTTGCTATAATAACCGTAATTTATTTCAGTCTAATTCTATTAAAGATTCCATTGATCAATTTGTTAAATATTAATTAATATTAATGATACATATTTTTTGAACGTTATACTCACACTGATGTTCACTGAGTCATTACAGGAGAAAAATATTCACTCACCTTACTTGGCAAATATTATCACTGCCTTGCAACATTAATATTTGCCGGCTTGATATTTGTCATAGAGGCGAGAAGTACCGTGATTCCAATCTTATAATAAAATAATATTAATAATTAATAATTTTTATTTCTACAAGTACATGATACAACTTATACACAACTAGCAAACATCAATGATATACTACATATATAGAAAGACTATGGCTATGCACAGCATTTCGGGTAACTTAGGTTAATCTTTGTCCCATAATGCGACGCACACCAATCGGCTAACATCCAGGTACCTACTTACTGCTAATGGAAATAAATCACTTTGTCAGACTTCTTTTGGTTATCCAAGGTTCTCTACACATATGCTGCTATGTATGAAAGTCTATGTAAGTGTATTTGTGTATACTTGAATAAACTTACTTATTCTGTCGAGACACTGATTGAATGAGTGAGAGTGTCTTACTCTTTATCGGGTCACCCAACATGGACTTTAAGTGTGACTAAGTACAATGCCTCCATTTCGGCATAATTAATCAATTCGGCTAATTAGGCATAATAAATGTATAAACAAATATATATATATATATATATATATATATATATACGTATGAGAAATAATCGTGCCGATTAGGTAAAACTTGTGATTTTGGCTTAAATATCAACGCTCATTTTGCCATATAAGAACAGTGAAAATTTGTGTATGCTTTTTTTTCTCAAAAATCATTCTGAACCTAACGAAAAAAATATATTTCATTGTGTTTGTTTATTATTAAATTATTGTAAACTTATCTAAAATATATTTAGTTGGATTAGGCTAAATTAAATTGCGCTTGTTATAATAAGGTTAGGTAAGTTTTCTAAGATTCTTTTGGTGCAAAATTATAAATTTTTACATTAACATAAATTAAAAAAACATATCTTCAAACGTATAAGAGAAAATTTTAGATGAGTTCTTGCCTATTAGGCACAGCCTAATACTAGCCTAGTACTGTATATGACATCTTCATATTAACAATGTATCTCTTAAATGTAGACAGCCTTGCTGTCTGCATAGACAGCCATGCTGTCTGCCAGCTGAGTTCATATTTCGTGCCATGCTAGTTTTCATAGTTTCCGCCAGAGGGCAAGCCTGGTAGGCATACCCACGTCAGCCTGCCACGTCTTGTCCCTTCCTCACTTGGCGCCTAGACATCAGTCAGTCAACAGGCCAAACTCCTCTGTCCCTCGCAAGGCGCATGGCATACCGGGCCATGCGCACCTTTATACAAATAAAGTAGAACCCTCCTCTTCCTTATCATTTCAACCACGCTTACAAGAAAACGCCGAAATAACCCATCATTATAAATGGTGACAGCGGTGCCTCGCAGCAGTTGTGTTTGCCCGAGAGGGAAGGAAGAGGTATGAAGTTTGTCTTCACTCCATCACTCTACACAAGAAGCATCCGTCTCTCAACGAGTTATCCTGATGTCGTGTCTGCAAATCTCAGCATCCAGACACAGGTACAAGCAGGATTCAGGCCAAAATTTGTTGAATTCTCCGAGAAATGGCGTCACTGACTTCACGCCACAGCGTCCCATGCTGTTTCTCAGTCACGTGCTCAGCCTTGCCAGCATGTTCTGCTGTTGTTGTTCAGCTCAGCACAACTATTTCAGCCCTTCAGAGGTGAGTTAGTGGTGATTTCAGCGTCTAGTGTGTCTCCCTCGTGTATGGGTAATGTGAGAGTAGGCATGCGGCCCTGCCTCACCATACACACCCGCCCTAGTGTACTCCACACACTCCACTCACTCCCTTTCTGCTGTTTTCTGTGAATTTCCTTGTGAATTCTTGCCAGAACTTTGTATCCGAGTGTCGAGGCCACTCGAAGCCACGTGTGACCAAGCCACGTGAATCTCCAAGCCACGTGAATCTACAAGCCACATGGATCTACAAGCCACATGGATCAGCAAGTCACGTGTAGTGGTCTGCTGCCGCATCAACCCATGACGTCACCATGCTGCTGACATCACGATGCTGCCTGACTCCACTGACGTCACCATGATGCTGCATGACGTCACTCGCGATGTCACCCCATGACATCCATCACGACGTCCTGCCTGACATCACCCACTTGATGTCCCGAGTGTTCTAGTTTCACAGTGAGCATTTTATTTTCATTATTGTCGAAAAGTTTGAGAGAAGATATAAGTCGAGTGTTCATTAATCATTCCTCTCAGTCAGTGTTCTCACATGTTCGTGTATTGCTTGTGTCGATTTTTACACAAAAGCGTCTGTAAGCTATGTTGTACCACATGTGCAGTATGTGTGCAGTTTTCTCGTGTGTCCTATGTAGCACCTGTGTGTTACTTTGTCACTCAGTGTGACCCGCGCCCCTCGCGCTTGACAGCTGACATTTGTCAGTCCAGGTGTCAGTTATGAGCGTCTGAGCGTCCTGTACAGAAAGCTCTTATTGTTCGCTGCTCGTAGATGCCTTTGCTGGATCGTACCCACGACGATTCTCCATCGAGACCCGTTCCACTTCACCTTCTAGACCGTCAGTCCAGTTATTGTAGACCCGTCTGGGGATGCTTAGACATTCTTCTGCTGTAACTCAACTGTCGAGAGATGTCACTCACCAAGCCGCAGTTAAGCCTGTTGGCAGGCGACTGTCAGCCTCGTGTCACAGCTTCAGTGAGCAGCCTGCACAAAGATGATGTCACTTTGACTGCTAGCCCACTCACTGCAGTATGGTGTATGCTGTTACAACCTCCAGATGTTTCGCCGAGTCGTCCCTGTCACGACTCACTCCACACTCGCCAGCAGCGACAGTACCAGTCGAGGAATGTCCTCCTGAGTCGCTTGCCAGTCCTGTCCTGTTGCGACTACTGAAGACGCCTCACTCGAGGGCACCAGCAGGTTGTGCCCCACGTTGAGTGAACCCTGCAGTGACTACTGCAATGTCTGCTTCACCTCCCAGAGGAGACCGTACCCTGTTACGTGACAGCTCAGACGCAGCTATGTCTCCCGTGTTGCAGTATGTATCCAGACGCAGGAAGGAGTGCAGTGCTGCATCGACGCTCAATGCCTTAGACCTCGAAGCACACTTTTTTTTTCTTCCCTCTCTGGAGGAAGTTTTTTTTTCTATGTCCATATGTTTATGTATATATGTGTTTTTCTTTTGTATTCTGTGACCTGTTCTTGCGAGAGAGAGACCGAGTTTTTTTACTGTGATTCATGGTCGGGGTCGACCATGGGCGCATGGCCGAGCGATGTAGACAGTCTTGCTGTCTGCATAGACAGCCATGCTGTCTGCCAGCTGAGTTCATATTTCGTGCCATGCTAGTTTTCATAGTTTCTGCCAGAGGGCAAGCCTGGTAGGCATACCCACGTCAGCCTGCCCTGCCTTGTCCCTTCCTCACTTGGCGCCTAGACATCAGTCAGTCAACAGGCCAAACTCCTCTGTCCCTTGCAAGGCACTTGGCTGCCGGGCCATGGCCACAGAACACGCAGCCTGTGTACTCGCACCTTCATACAAATAAAGTAGAAGCCTCCAAAGCCTTATCATTGTATTCCCGCTACCAAGAAAACTCCAAATAAATATCGTTATATAAATCTTTTGTACCATATTATTAATATATATATATATATATATATATATATATATATATATATATATATATATATATATATATATATATATATATATATATAAAGATCGGCAAGTACAGGGACATAAGCCAACAGTATCAATTTGTCCCAGCGGGATCAGAGACCTTGGGAGCGTGGGGAAAAAATGCAACATGTTTCTTTAAAGAACTGGGTTCCAGACTCATCGACACCACCAATGACCCAAGGGTAGCCACGTTAATGTTCCAGCGTCTCAACATGGCCATCCAGAGGAAAACGCATGCTGCATACTTGGCTCGCGTCCGGCCGGAGGAGCTGGAGGAGATTCATAATCTTTGATATATTGTACCATTGTATTTATGTTCATGTTTATGTTTTCTGTCAGTGTATTCTGTCTATTAATAAAGCATTCATATAATATATATAGGGGGTGGTAGGAGAAGAAAATATTCAAACAGCTCCGGGGAGAACCTTTTGACTTCTCTGAGGATGATGGTCCCCAGCAAAGTTCTAGAGGTGGTACCTCCTATATATATATATATATATATATATATGTATATATATATATATATATATATATATATATATATATATATATATATATATATATATATATATATATATATATATATATATATATATATATATGCAAAAGATCACAGTAAACAGGTGATATCAAAATATGCAAGACAACCACTATGATGTTTTTATTATTAAGGGTAACATTGATTTTAAATTTAAAATTTACAGAAAACCTACAAATAATTGTTCCTATGTACACTATTACTCTTCACATCAAGATAGAGTTAAAGTGTCGGTTTTTCTTCAATGTTTTTGAGAGCTTTACGTATTTGTAGTCCAGAGTTCATAGATGAAGAAATCTCTAAAATTTATGAAATAGCTAATGATTTAAAATACCCAAGAAACATAATTGATAAATCTTTTAAAATAGCTAGGAATACTTTTTACAATCCAAAAGGGACAACCAACCTTATTCAACCAAAAATATGTTGGTTCTCCTTACCATGAAAACTTGGTTGATATGCCTTCTTTTCTTAAGAATTTTAATATCAAAGTTGTATTTAAAAATCTTGATACAGTAAAAGACTTTTGATAAAAAATTCCCCCAAAATGCTGACGGATGTGTCTATAAGATTCCCTGTAAAATATGCGATAAAGTTTATTACGGTCAAACTGGTAAAAGTCTTGAACTAAGATTAAAACAACATAAATATAGCATTAGAACTGGACAAGATTCTAATGCTCTATTTATTCATGTGAAGATTTTAACCATCCAATTGATTTTCAAAATGCTGAGAAGGTTGTATCAAGCAAGTCCATGGTTGAGAGAAATATAATAGAATCATGTTTCATTAAAAGCAGTTTTGAAAATAATATGAATATTTCTTTTGGTTTCTATAAATTGGATTCATTTATAATTAATAAAATTTGGGAAGAATTTAATGATAAATTGGACTAATCTTAATTCTTGGGAAGAGTTTCAGGTCCTTTCTTATGTTCCTCTTCACAGAGTCGTGCGTTGTTACGCTACTGTGAGGTGTTGTCTTTGTTAGTGTGATGTGACTGTGAGGTGTAGTCTCGCCCCTTATATAAGCCCTTCTTGTCATGTTTCCTGTCATAGTTCCTTGATAATGTGAGTAGTCACGAAAGCGCTTGGAATTCCTCTATTTTTTCATAGTGGTTGTCTTGCATATATATATATATATATATATATATATATATATATATATATATATATATATATATATATATATATATATATATATATATATATATACTATGGGGTGGTAGGGGAAGTGGAATATTCAAATGGCTTCAGGAAGAAATCCAAATATTCTTCCTTGAAGCCTTTTTATCCACTTCTCCGAGGCTATGGGCGCCACTATTTTCACTGGAGGTGGACCCCATTATATATTTATTTGTTTATTTATTTATTATGCCTAATTAGCCGAATTGATTAATTATGCTGAAATGGAGGCATTGTACTTACTAAGATCACAGTAAACAGGACACCCACTGTGAAAAAATAGTGAAATTCTAAGTTATTTCGTGATTTCTCACATCATCAATCATGAGAGAAATCACGAAAGCGCTTGGAATTTCACTATTTCACCATCATTCGGCCAAAAACACTCACCTCAAAGAACTCCTTATAAAGATTTCTCAGTAAGGAAGACAATGGATTTCTTATAGCCATTCCTTGTCTCTGAGCATAGTATTTCCCTTCAAGTTATAAATTAGACATATGCAACACTTGGGTATCTTGGGTATCCTCAATAAAGAGGATATGTGTCTAATTTATAACTTGTCGGTTCTTTGAACCATTCATCTACATTTCCCTTCAAACTCAAACTTGGAATCAACAACACAACTTAATCAGCTCAATAATGGTGTTCTTATCAATAGGCACGGAGAACTGATCTAATTCTTCTTCCAAGTAAGATAGCTACCTATTTCGTAAAATAAATAGGTAGCTATCATGTAAAACCATAACTCAAAACAAGAAATTTCTATAAAACTGGTCTCAAAGTAAACTGATATATACATGGTGAACAAGTTATGCACAGAAACCAGATGAAATCATTATTAAAGTAAAGAATGATAAGATTTTGTCGGCAATATTAAAAATAAAACGCAGATGTGCTGCAAAAAAAAAAAAAAAAGGCTCACTGGTGGTAATAAAGATAGCAAACCAAACCCAACTTAAAAGAAAATCAGGATTATGAAACTAAATGTAGTTAAAGAATTCGTCATAGCTTTTCAGTCATATAATTAGCATTCTTTTTTCATCCTCCACTGGAGCAATTTTAAAGGATGAAAATTAGACACATGTGCAACATCTGGGTATCTTTATAGTAGACGTTTCGCCATCCAGTGGCTTTATCAATACAAATTCTAGGAGAATTTGTCTACAATAAAGATACCCAGATGTTGCACATGCGTCAAATTTTTATAGGAGTTATTACCTCCATTAGTAGCTGGGCAGTGTGCCTTATTTACTAGAGGTAAAACAGTTGCATATTCTATGAACACATGTCATTCCAGCTTTGCAGTTGCATGCAATACCTTTAAACTGGGGATGACACACAGGAATGTTTTAATTATTTTACATCCAAAACCCATTATGTTTGCTAGTAGTGAGTGTTGCTTATTAGCAGCTTCCCAAGATGTAACCAGAAGGTGGGGATGCTGGAGATGAAATGCCAAATTCTCATCAACCTGTCGGTGAGTTTTAGTTAATGGTGGTGACACTTTCTTCCCGGGAATGAGTAAAAAATAAATAGTCACAATAATATGGAAAGTAATGACAACGTATCGGACCGACTTCAACCACTGACAAATCAGACAGAGATGAAAAGGGAAGAAGACCAGAATACATACTAGAGAGGGTAGTGGAAGATGGGAGAGGTAAAGATAGGGGAAACAGGGATAGTAGAAGCGGTGTTGGTGGAGGACATAGAATAGTGGCAGAAGTAGTAGTAGCAGTAGGAGTGGTAGCAGCAGTAGTAGTTGTGATGAGGTAATATCAGTAGAAACAGTGGTAGAGTCAGTAGCATTAGTAATGGTAGAGGTAATGGTGTAAAAGTAATGAAAGTAATGGAAGAGTGGTAGTGGTCACATCTGAATGGGACACAAGACAGAGAAAGATATTTTTTGTTTAAAGTTTTTGGTAAAACGATTTGTTATAGCGTTTGTAGAGGTTATTATAATAATGTGAAGGCCGATAGAATGCATAGCATCTCGGGCAAACCTTAGACAATACGATGTTTTAAATTTACTCACTTTAATTTCTTATTTAATTTTCATTTTATTTTGTCTCTACAGGTCTAATTGACAGTAATAATAAGAACTTAAAAACGGATACAAGATTCAGATTAATTTATAAAACATCAGAATAAGGAAATATAATTGTCCAGTTTAACAGGATGTGTAGCACTAGTTTCTATAATTACATTTCAAAATATAATGAATAACAAATACCTATGTAACAATATATGGGAGTTAACAGAAGTCTCAAACAGGAATAACAGGGTAAATAATAACCAGGTTACAGGATTTGTTTATAGAATATTGCTGTGGAGATCACATTTAGATAAAGAACAGGTTTTTTTAACAGTAGTTTTGAATCAACTGGCAGACAGGAACTTTCGAAATCTTCAGGCAGAGAATTACAGATTTTAGGACCTTCAGGAATTTTTACATAGGATGAGTCGAACACGGAGGATATCAAAGAGATTTTTGTGTCCTGTATTATGTCTGTGAGTTCCGTTGCATCAGTCAAGAAGAGTTTCGGAGCAGAGATTATGGTTGTATTGGTTGTCGTGTGCATATATAGCATGCACAGTAGTACGAGTGTTATGTATGTTCTGCAAGTTTAAAATTTTGATGAGTGAGAGAGTGTGTTGTCTAGCACGACTGGGTGTTGTATTAGATACCCAGGTACATACACCATAGGTGAGGAAAGAATAAATCAATGAAATACTAGAAGATAAAAGTTTGATGAGTACATTTCATGATGTGCAAGTTTTGAGAGGGGCGACGCATAAATAAGATCAGATATATAAGATGAGTAAGATGGCCGCTGTGCTAAAAAGCAAATATAAACAACATAGATGAAACAATAGAACATAAAATGGATCCCCGGACTTTTTTTTTCAGCAGTCAGTGTGGTGTAAATCATTTCCCTTCATAACAAGTAAGTTATACCTTGTAATTAACTGTTACGTGCTGTGAATAATGTTACACTTTTGTAACTGAACATACTAAAAACATATTGTAACGTATATACAAGCCCTATATGTTTTTTTATTGCATAGCCCCGAAGATCTTTGAGAAATATATTTATGAAGTGAGACACTTCAAATTCTAAATGGAAAATATTCCAGCAGCTGCCTGGACAACATATATATGACCACTGATGAACAATCTTCCTGATGATCTTGAAATAAATCCTAAGATGTTTCTAGAAAACATAGGTTTAGAATGTTGAACCATCTAAAATTTCATATTAGAAGCGAAAAAACATGACTATTTTGGATTTCTATCAAATTTTCTAGAATGCTCAGTGCCGCCCTCTTGTTCATGGGATGCTACATTAGGGATCGTTAAGGTAAATAAATATTCAAAACATTGGCTAGTCACCAATTCCAGATATACGCTATTGGCTGCTGGACTAAATGAAGAAATATTTTTTGTTTCATTTGGGAATCTGACTACATTCCTCTCTATTACATTATTACTTATTTATGAGATTCGACTCTCAATTCATTCACAAGACGAATCGACAGCTGAGTTGCAGAACATCTTTATAAACTGGCAGTTTTTAGGTAAATCCTCATTTTCGACCAAATATAAACACGTACAATTGCAAAACAACACAATGAGGTCAGTGGCCAGTTACTCTTACACAAGGAACAAAGACTAACAGAAACTCGCTCTACTTACTACTTTTATGTTGCATACTTTCAGAATTTCATTATATTTATTTATGCATTCACTGAATACATAAAGATGCGAATTGTCAAAGACGTTTTGTATGGAATGCGCACATGATTGTGAAGGATCTTGGTGGACGATGCCTTCACATAGCTTATCCGTACATCCTGCAGGAGCCTGAACTATCTTCAAGTATTAACACCGCCCGGTCAACCATCCATCAACTCGTCCACTGTCTGGTAAACGTTTACAAGTTTCTCTTAAACAATCACGATCCATCTTCTAGTGATGGATCGTGATTGCTCCTCTATGTGTGTGCATGTGTACTCACCTAGTTTTGGTTGCAGGAGTTGAGTCCCAGCTCCTGGCCCCGGCTTTTTACTGGTCGCTACTACGTCACTCTTCCTGCTCCTTGAGCTTTATCATACCTTTTCTTAAAGCTATGTATGGATCCTGCCTCTACTTCGTCACTTTCTGACAACCCGGTGACTGATGAAATACTTCCTAATATCCAGGTGATTCATCTGACTCTTCAACTTTCAAGTGTGACCCCTTGTTGCTGTATCCCATCTGTGGAGCATCCTGTCTCTGTCCACCTTTTCGATTCCTCTCAGTATTTTATATGTTGTTATCATATCCTCCCTATCTCTCTTTTCCTCCAGTGTCGTCAGGTTGATTTCCCTTAACCTCTCCACGTAGGATATTCCCCTTAGCTCTGGAACTAGCCTTGTTGGAAACTTTGCACTTTCTCTAATTTCTTGACGTGCTTGACCAGGTGTGGGTTCCAAACTAGTGCTGCATACTCCAGTATGGGCGTGACGTATACGGTGTACAGAGTCTTGAACGATTCCTTACTGAGGCATCGGAATGCTATTCTTAGGTTTGCCAGGCACCCATATGCTGAAACAGTTATCTAGTTGATGTGCTATTCAGGAGATGTGCTCGGTATTATACTAACACCAAGTTCCTTTTCCTTGAGTAGTGTTTGCAGTCTTTGGCCACCTATCCTATACTCTGTCTGCGGTCTTCTTTACCCTTCCCCGATCTTCATGACTTTGCATTTGGCTGGGTTAAATTCAAGGAGCCAGTTGCTGGACCAAGCGTCCAGCCTATCCAGGTCTCTTTGTAGTACTGTCTGGACCTCATCTGATTTAATTCTCATTATCTTCACATCATCTGTGAACAGGCACACTTCTGAGTCTATCCCTTCCATCATGTCATTTACATATACTAAAAATAGCACTGGAACCCCGTTTATCACAGGCACCCACTGTGATACCTCGTTGTTGCCTCCCTGTCAGGTATTCTCTGATCCATTGCAGTGCCCTTCCTGTTATACGCGCCTGATCCTCTAGCCTTCATGCAGTCCAAGAAAATGCAATCTGCCCACCCCTCTCTTTCGTGTCTAACTTCCGTTACCTTGTCATTAAACTCCAGTAGGTTTGTGACACAGGATTTACCTTCCATGAAACCGTGCTGGTTGTTGTTTATAAGCTTGTTCCGTTGTAGGTGCTCCACCACTCTCCTCCTGATAATCTTTTGCATGACTTTGCATACTATACACGTCAGTGACACTGGTCTATAGCTTCGTGCCTCGTTTCTGTATACTTTCTTAAAAATGGCGATTACATTTACCGTCTTCCATACCTCAGGTAGTTGCCCAGTTTCAATGAATATGTTGAAAATCGAGGTTAATGGCACACACAGCGACTCTGCTCCCTCTCTAAGGACCCTTGTTGATATGTTGTCCGGTCCCACCGCCTTTGAGGTATTAAGGTCACTTAGCAACTTCTTCACCTCCTTCTCGGTTGTGTGTATTTAATCCAACATATGTTGGTATATCCCTTGTTGGTGTACCCCTCTGTTCTGAACTCTGAGAGTTCTTTCTGTCTCCACTGTAAATACTTCCTTAAATCTCATGTTGAGCTCCTCACATACCTCTTGGTCGATTCTTATGAGTTCCCCACCTTCTTTCCTCAGCCTGATTAAATGGTCCTTGACTGTTGTCTTCCTCTTGATGTGGCTACACAACACCTTCAGGACAGACTTGATTTTCGATGCTATGTCCTTTTCGTACTGTCGCTGGGCCTCCCTCCTTATCTGTGCATACTAATTTCTGGCTCTTCGACTAATCTCTTTATTTTCTTGGGTCCTTTGTCTTCTGTGTTTTTTCTTTTCTCTAGTGCACTTTGTTTTTGCCTCCCTACACCTTTGGGTAAACCAAAGGAGCGTTCTGGTCTTCCTATTATTTCTGTTCCCCCTGGAACAAACTTTTCCTCTGCCTTCTTGCATTTTGTTGTTACGTAGTTCATCATTTCGTTTACTGACTTTCCTACCAATTCTCTTTTCCACTGAATCTTCATACCTGTGTGTGTACTCACCTATTTGTACTCACCTATTTGTGGTTGCAGGGGTCGAGTCGTAGGTCCTGGCCCCGCCTCTTCACTGATTTCTACTAGGTCCTCTCTCTCCCTGCTCCATGAGCTTTATCAAACCTCGTCTTAAACTTTTTGGGTTCCTGCCCTCCACTACGTCATTTTTAGGCTATTTCATTCCTGCCCTATGACGAAGAAATATTTCCTAAACCCCTTTGCTCAAAAAGTCTTCAACTTCCAAGGACCCCTTTTTTCTGTGTCCCCTCTAAACTTGTCTCGTCCACCTTTTTTCCCCCGTTTTTTATATGTCTTATCATTTTCCCCCTCCCCTCCGTCCTCTAGTGTCTTTGGGCCGTTTTTCCTTTTAACTTTCTTCGGGGAAAACCCCCTTAGCTCTGGGACTGGTTGAAACCTTTTCATTTTTTAATTTTTGACGTTTGACCAGGTGTGGGTTAAACCCTGATACCCGTATGGGCCTGACGTATATGGGTACAGAGTCTTGAACGATTCCAGGGGGATTGGAACCATTTTAGGTTTTTCCAGGGCCCATGCTGCAGCAGTTATCTATTTTTTTTTGGGATGTTTTATTATATCACCCCAAATCTTTTCCTAGTGAGGTTTTTGGGCTTTTGCCCAGACTTACCTGTCGCTCTTTTGCCCTTCCCCCTTTGACTTTTAAATTTTGGAGGGTTAAAAATTGGGGGTTTTTCTAAGGCTTTAGCCTGCCGGTCTCTTTTTGTCCTCCTGACCCGACTGATTTAATTTTTCTCATTAATTCATCACGCAAACAGGGACATTTGAGTCTATCCCTTCCCTTATGTCATT
>WNWK01031322.1:0-22787 GCA_009830355.1 Cherax destructor
CGCCTGCGAATACTCTGACACCATGATACTGCATGTTTACTCGACTCTGCAGGGTAAGGAGTGAATGTGGCAAGTTCTTTCTGACATACATCACACAACAGTTGGTTGACCTTAAGTTATAAGCTGCATATCCAGACAGCTTTTGTGGAGGTACTCCTTCTTTCAGTCTACATTCCTGCAAAGAGATGACATCAATATTCTTGGTTGCACTAATATGATGTAAGTCAGGCAACCGCTTCCTAATAGAAGCAATGTTCCATGAAAAAAATTGTAATCTATCCATTGTAGTGAGTTGTTACAATCTCTTGTTCATAAGATGGTAAGACTATTATGCTTTGCCTACAGTGTGCAGACACTTAAGAGCAAATAGCATAGTTTGTACGTGTTTATCTTCAGAACCTTTATTTCTAAGCATTTTCCGGCAAATTGGCAGCAAGTTCCAAGGCAACTTTTGAAGCCAAGAGTCATTGGCTTCTTTCTCACAAATAGCTTGAAATTGGACCGAGATTGTTGATGCACTTTTGACATCATCAACACACTCAGGAGCATCATCTTGACTACATATATTTATTAAGCTTGTCAGCATCTGTTCAAGATGCTCAATTTTTTCCTGCAAGTTTGTTATAATTTGAGGAAGGTTAGGCGAATCAAATGCCTCTCCAGAGGAGGGCTCACCTGACTTAGTTCTTTCAGTAACACCTATAACCTTAACATGTACTTTGGTTAAATCAGTGCTCTTTGTTGGTGCCTGGAGACGGGAATCGGCGTTTACAAAGACCAAATCGCGGTTAATGGTCTCTCTTCACAATAGTGATTTTTTTTTTATTTATTAACACATCGGCCGATTCCCACCAAGGCAGGGTGGCCCAAAAAAGAAAAACTTTCATCATCATTCACTCCATCACTGTCTTGCCAGAGGGTGCTTTACACTACAGTTATAAAACTGCAACATTAACACCCCTCCTTCGGAGTGCAGACACTGTACTTCCCATCTCCAGGACTCAAGTCCGGCCTGACGGTTTCCCTGAATCTCTTCAGTTTACAGTTTAATATCTTTATTATGCACCCCATACCCATCCTGTGGGCGGTAGTCAAAAGATTACAAAGGTACATAATTGGTCCAGAGACTGGACTCCAAAGTTTTGATAGCTGAACAAGTTACAGCGGTAATGAACTAGATCTGGTCACAATCATGACAAGTTGCAAAGGTAATGAGCTCCAAGTAGAGCTGGTCACAATCATGACAGTTACAAAGGTACTGAATCATAAACACGTCCATACATGGTAAACAAATGCATCCATTGCCCCAACAACAGATGTTGCAAGGTGCCTGTCCCTCTTCGGCAGGACAGCCAGACAGCATTTCAAACAGCAGCAGGTTGCACCAGGATCTGCTGCTTGCTGGAGTACCATCGCTAGCAGCCCGAGGGAGAGCAGCCCTGGGGACGTGTCAATGTTCTGGTGGACGCTAGTTTGATTGCAGATCCCAGGTGGACGCCAATTTGATTGCAGATCCCAGGCCCTCCGTCCGCTGAGAGGCGCTGCTGGCCGCTCCCACATGGAGCCCCCCGGGCTCCAAGACATCCACCGTGCGCACGGATGCCGAAGCCTGAGGAACCGAGTGCACACCGCCTGTGGCACACCTGACAGCTGCCTCGTAGTCGAATTCCACGGCGCTGTCCCTGCAGTGGAAGCTCCCGCGATCCCCGCACACCCCCCGCCATCGCCGACGCTGGGAGTTGGGTGGTGAATCTCTTCATAAATGTTACTTTGCTCACACTCCAACAGCACGTCAAGTATTAAAAACCATTTGTCTCCATTCACTCCTATCAAATATGCTCACACATGCTTGCTGGAAGTCCAAGCCCCTCGCACACAAAACTTCCTTTACCCCTTCCCTCCAACCTTTCCTAGGCCGACCCCTACCCCGCCTTCCCTACTCTACAGATTTATACACTCTCGACGTTATTCTGTCTCGTTCCATTCTCTCTACATGTCCGAACCACCTCAACAACCCCTCCTCAGCTCTCTGGATAATAGTTTTGGTGATCCCGCACCTCCTCCTAATTTCCAAACTCCGAATTCTCTGCATTATATTCACACCACACATTGACCTCAGACATGACATCTCCACTGCCTCCAGCCTTCTCCTCGTTGCAACATTCATCACCCATGCTTCACACCCATATAAGAGTGTTGGTATAACTATACTCTCATACATTCCCTTCTTTACTTCCATGGACAAAGTTCTTTGTCTCCACAGACTCCGAAGTGCTCCACTCACCCTTTTTCCCTCATCAATTCTATGATTTACTTCATCATTCATAGACCCATCTGCTGACATGTCCACTCCCAAATATCTGAATACATTCACCTCCTCCATACTCTCTCCCTCCAATCTGATATCCAATCTTTCGTCACCTAATCTTTTTGTTATCCTCATCACCTTACTCTTTCCTATATTCACTTTCAATTTTCTTCTTTTACACACCCTACCAAATTCATCCACCAACCTCTGCAACTTCTCTTCAGAATCTCCCAAAAGCACAGTGTCATCAGCAAAAAGCAACTGTGACAACTCCCACTTTGTATTTAATTCTTTATCTTTTAACCCCACACCTCTTGCCAAGACCCTCGCATTCACTTCTCTTACAACCCCATCTATAAATATATTGAACAACCACGGTGACATCACACATCCTTGTCTAAGGCCCACTTTTACTGGGAAATAGTCCCTTCCCCCCTACACACTCTAACTTGAGCCTCACTATCCTCATAAAACTCTTCACTGCTTTCAGTAACCTACCTCCTATTCCATACACCTGCAACATCTGCCACATTGCCCCCCTATCCACCCTATCATACGCCTTTTCCAAATCCATAAATGCCACAAAAACCTCTTTACTTTTATCCAAATACTGTTCACCTATATGTTTCACTGTAAACACTTGGTCTAGACCCCCCCTCCCTACCTTTCCTAAAGCCCCCTTGTTCATCTGCTATCCTGCTTTCTGTCTTACTCTTAATTCTTTCAATAATAACTCTACCATACACTTTACCAGGTACACTCAACAGACTTATTCCCCGATAATTTTTGCACTCTCTTTTGTCCCCTTTGCCTTTATACAAAGGAACAATACACGCTCTCTGCCAATCCCTAGGTACCTTACCCTCTTCCATACATTTTTTAAATAATAGCACTAACAACTCCAAAACTATATCCCCACCTGCTTTTAACATTTCTATCTTTATCCCATCAATCCCAGCTGCCTAACCCCCTTTCATTCTACCCACTGCCTCACGAACTTTCCCCACACTCACAACTGGCTCTTCCACACTCCTACAAGATGTTATTCCTCCTTGCCCTATACATGAAATCACAGCTTCCCTGTCTTCATCAACATTTAACAACTCATCAAAATAATCCCTCCATCTTCCCGATACCTCTAACTCTCCATTTAATAACTCTCCTCTCCTATTTTTAACTGTCAAATCCATTTGTTCCCTAGGCTTCCTCAACTTATTAATCTCACTCCAAAACTTTTTCTTATTTTCAACAAAATTTGTTGATAACATCTCACCCACTCTCTCATTTGCTCTCTTTTTACATTGCTTCACCACTCTCTTAACCTCTCTTTTTCTCTCCATATAGTCTTCCCTCCTTGCATCACTTCTACTTTGTAAAAACCTCTCATATGCGAACTTTTTCTCCCTTACTACTCTCTTTACATCATCATTCCACCAATCGCTCTTCTTCCCTCCCGCACCCACTCGCCTGTAACCACAAACTTCTGCTGAACACTCTAACACTACATTTTTAAATCTACTCCATACATCTTCGACCCCATTGCCTACACTCTCACTAGCCCATCTATCCTCCAATAGTTGTTTATATCTTACCCTAACTGCCTCCTCTTTTAGTTTATAAACCTTCACCTCTCTCTTACTTACTGGTTCTATTTTCCTTGTATCCCATCAACCTTTTACTCCCACTGTAGCTATAACTAAAAAGTGATCTGATATATCTGTGGCCCCTCTATAAACATGTACATCCTGAAGTCTACTCAACAGTTTTTTATCTACCAATACATAGTCCAACAAACTACTGTCATTACGCCCTACATCATATCTTGTATACTTATTTATCCTCTTTTTCTTAAAATATGTATTACCTA
This sequence comes from Cherax destructor, assembly GCA_009830355.1. Taxonomy (NCBI): domain Eukaryota; kingdom Metazoa; phylum Arthropoda; class Malacostraca; order Decapoda; family Parastacidae; genus Cherax; species Cherax destructor. The sequence goes on from WNWK01031322.1 coordinate 4,176, forward strand.
TAACTAAACCCCTTTCTATACAAAGTTCAATCAAAGGGCTCCCATTATCATTTACACCTGGCACCCCAAACTTACCTACCACACCCTCTCTACATGTTTCTCCTACTTTAGCATTTAGGTCCCCTACCACAATTACTCTCTCACTTAGTTCAAAATTTCCTATACATTCACTTAACATCTCCCAAAATCTCTCTCTCTCCTCTACATTCCTCTCTTCTCCAGGTGCATACACGCTTATTATGACCCACTTTTCGCATCCGACCTTTATTTTAATCCACATAATCCTTGAATTTACACATTTATATTCCCTCTTCTCCTTCCATAACTGATCCTTCAACATTATTGCTACCCCTTCCATAGCTCTAACTCTCTCAGATAATCCTGACGTAATCCCATTTATTTCTCCCTACTGAAACTCGCCTACCCCCTTCAGCTTTGTTTCACTTAGGGCCAGGACATCCAACTTCTTTTCATTCATAACATCAGCAATCATCTCTTGCTTATCATCCGCACTACATCCAAAGATTCTTTTCCACTTCCTCATGGACAATAGAGAAAATAAAAAGAACAAGAGCTATTAAGAAAAAGAAGAAAAACCTAGATGTGTATATGTACATATATGCATGTGCATGCCTGTGTAGTGTGACCTAAAGTGTAAGTAGAAGTAGCTAGATATACCTGTTATCCAGCGTGTTTATGAGACAGAAAAAGACACCAGCAATCCTACCATCATGTAAAACAGTTTCAGGTTTCTGTTTCACAGTCACCTGGCAGGACGGTAGTACCTCCCTGGGTGGTTGCTGTCTACCAACCTACTACCTAGTAGCCAACCTACTACCTAGTGAATGTTGTGAATATTCGCCGGACATAATGTGGGACATTAAGTCCAAGAAACTACAATAATAGAGTGATAATGTGTTAAATAGTGACCGACCACGCCATTACGGTTTGTTGGAGGAAATGTGCGTCAGTTTGATCAGTGTTCATCGTACACAATTATTAATGGATTAACTTCTAACGAGGGTAAATTAGTGGGACATTAAACCGACGGGTGAATAGTGTTTAAAGTGTTACGTATAAACTGTAATAAAGGGGTATAGTGAGAGAATATGAATCGCTACCCCGACCAACCACGTTAGATAACGCCCGGTCTCGTGGGCGTAAGAGAGTTCAAGGGATCAATCTTCTCTTGATTCATCGGGACAACCACCAACATCATCGTCTTGCCGGAAAAATAATCTACCGAGCAGGACCACGAGATCCGTCGAAGAATAGCGACAAGAATGTTGTTTCTTCCCCACTGTAAGTACTCTTATTGTCTTAACAACCGTCTGGCCAGTAGGTATGTTGGGATAATGTGGGTTTACGGTGGGAATGATAATGACGGGATCTTCAAGTGAACAGCAATGGCACGGATAAAGGATGAGTGATATTTACAAGTCGTACTCTTACTTCCTTCTCCCCAATCAGTCAGACATTAACCCATACAGTCCACAAAATTTACCAATACCGTAACCATTGGTGTTACTCATTCTTAATAAACTGGTCAAGGATAGATGTGGATTTAGAGTGAGAATATCGAAGGGACCCCTTAAATGTGACCAGGAGTGGGTCAAGTTTTCTCACATGCCTCAACGGGGGTAACTGCGGTAAAATTATACTAGTCGGTCCACTCCCAGGGAGATTATTTTGTTATAAGTGGCGGTGAAGCCCAGACAGGTAATCTCTTAATTCCCCACAGTATCTCTCCCGCCGAATTCTCCAACACCCAAAACATCCTTAACCATGTACTAGCCTCGTGTCAGGACCTGGGGTTGATAATCTCTACTGATAAAACAAAGATACTCAATAGGCGTCCTCCTCGACAGAGAGGCACAGTTCGCCAGATCCAGTTGCATGATGGGTCTCTTCTAGAATATGTAAACAGATACAGGTATCTAGGCTTTGAGGTCCCACTACTTGGACCTGTTGTAACGAGACTTTGTCGTCAATACAAAGAAAGGCTGAGAGCACTTAGAGTTGTGGCAGGGTTTCATACCAGGTTTGTTTGATATCTTTTATTATGCACCCCATACCCATCCTGTGGGCGGTAGTCAAAAGATTACAGAGGTACATAATGGGTCCAGGGACTGGACCTCAAAGTTTTGATAGCTGAGCAAGTTACAAAGGTAATGAACTAACAAGCTACAAAGGTTATCTACCTGGAGTCTACCTGGAGAGAATTCCAGGGGTCAACGCCCCCGCAGCCCGGTCTGTGACCAGGCCTCCTGTTGGACCAGAGCCTGATCAACCAGGCTGTTACTGCTGGCCGCACGCAGTCCAACGTACGAACCACAGCCCGGCTGATCAGGTACCGACTTGAGGTGCCTGTCCAGTGCCTGCTTGAAGACAGCCAGGGGCTTGTTGGTAATCCCCCTGATGTATGCTGGGAGGCAGTTGAACAATCTTGGGCCCCTCACACTTATTGTGTTGTCCCTCAACGTGCTAGTGGCACCCCTGCTCTTCATTGGGGGGATGTTACATCGCCTGCCGAGTCTTTTGCTTTCGTACGGAGTGATTTTTGTGTGCAAGTTTGGTACTAAGCCCTCGAGAATTTTCCATGTGTATATAATAATGTATCTCTCCCGCCTGCGTTCTAGAGAGTACAGGTTTAGGAACTTCAAGCGTTCCCAGTAGTTGAGGTGGTTTATCGCACTTATGCGTGCGGTGAAGGTTCTCTGCACATTTTCAAGGTCAGCAATTTCACCCGCCTTGAAAAGTGCAGTTAGTGTGCAGCAATATTCCAGCCTAGATAGAACAAGCGATCTGTAAAGTGTCAACATGGGCTTGGCATCCCTGGTTTTGAAGGTTCTCATTATCCATCCTGTCATTTTTCGAGCAGATGCAATTGCAACATTGTTGTGGTCCTTGAAGGTGAGATCCTCTGACATGATCACTCCCAGGTCTTTGACATTAGTTTTTCGCTCTATTGTGTGGTTGTAACTCACAAGTTACAAAGGTAATGAAACATGTAAGTAAATTTACTTACTTACGTTTATACATAGTTACAATCATGAACAAATTATAACGCAATGAACACTTCACTAGTCTACACCCGGTCACAACTGTAATGAGTTCTTGGTGCAAATTTTATTGTTGGGTCACACATACACACTTACATATACACATACACACACACACACACACATACACATACACACACATATATACATACACTCACGCACACACAACAGGCCCAGCCTTCAATCGACATGTGCACAGGACAAAAAGGCAATCAACACGCACATACACACACACACACACACACACACACACACACACACACACATGGCAATGCTTTATTTACAGGGAGCAAAGTCAGGGTATTTTTCCAGAATGGTCTGTAATATACCACTGTGGATAAAATACTTTGACATATCTTGAACATTTCTGAGTGAGTTGTCTCTGAATTCATTAATTTTGTCGCACTCCAGTACATAATGACGCAGGGTGTGACAATAATCCAACTGACAAAGTTTACATTTTGTTTGGTCTACATCTGGTGGTGGTGATTTAACCTGCCAAAGATACTTGTAACCCAGCCGGAGGCGGGCGGTGGTGACATCCAAGAGTCTGTTTATTTTGTTGGATGCACCATAGACATGTGGCTCCTCCTGCATGATAGAATGATGATAGATGGACTGACTGGTGTCAATCTCCCTGAGTCTTAAGTCAATAAAATTCAGTTGAAGTTCTTTTCGTATTATTGTTCTCAAACTGCTAACTGACAAGCCAAGATTGTAATCTACCCCTTGTGGGATGTAGGTGACGTGGCATAGAGTGAGTCAAAGTTGGCGGGCCGGCGGCACCCTTGCGCCGCCTGTAGGTGAGGCAGTGAAACTCGAGTCGTAAACAAACAGAGTGCGGGGCCGTCGAACACGTATTACCTTCCTAATATGTAAGTCAGTAATTACGTATTATGTAGCATAAGGCACTGCACACCCACTATAGAGTTACGTCCGTACAGTGTACATTAATGATATATTAGGACTAGGAGGTACAATGTGCGCTTATCTAGTCAGGTGTGCATCCTAATTTGTGTACTTTGTTTCTTTGCAGCTAGGAGCATTCGCTATGTTGTATCTTAATAAAGGATTATCAGCACATCCCCGAATGTCTCTTTGACCATGCTCCTAGATATTACACAAGTTAAGGAGCTGGTGTGATAACCTAGCCTAGGCATACCCGGTGGGAATGGCTGTGTCGTTGAGTTGCGAGGCTGCAGGGTGCACAGAGGTGAAGACGGCAGATGACATGCCGACATGCATTGCACTGATGCAGTTACATCAGAGGAATGTACATGACACTAGGGACACCCGACAGAAACCTCCGAAAATCAACCGCCCAACTCTACAGCAAGGCATCGGTGAAGATGATTGGGCTGCATTTACCCGCAGGTGGGACATGTTTAAGAACGGGACTGACCTAACGCCAGGTCAGGTCACTGCTCAGCTCCTGGCCTGCTGTGAGCCAGATTTAGAAGCCGCATTGTTCCGGGAAACCCCGACAATTGCTAGCAACTCTGAGACAGAGGTCTTAAACGCCATGAAACGACTCACGGTGCTGAGCGTGGCGCTGAGTGTGAGACGGCAACACTGCTTCAGACGAAGCAGGACCCAGGGAACACGTCAGGCAGTATGTGGCGAGACTACGTGGGTTGGCCAATGTCTGTCATTGGACCAAAACTGGGACCTGTAGTGTGGCCACCTGCCCTGGCACCGTCGCCATGGACTACACGGATGACATTGTTAAATTGGTTCTCTTAACTGGTCTGGCAGATGACAACATCAAGAAGGAGGTCCTCGGGACAACAGACATTGACACACGAACTCTGAATGACACTGTCGGCCTCGTCGATAGTAAAGAGACTGCCGCCCGTGCCATGGGGACTGAGAACCTACGGGTGGCGGCCAGTGGCTACAAGAAAATGATTCAGGGACGCTGCAGCCAGGTGACATCAGCCCCAGCACGGGATCATGGCGAGCAGGCCCAGATGAGGCGCAAGATACGCTGCCGTTGTGGCGCTCTCACTCCCAATTCGGTACGGTGAGGGGCAGACTCAAGGAGTTCACGTTGTGTCTCGAGTGCTGGAAAAAGAACAACCCACGCAACCGTAAATCATCCCCACCTGCATCCAGTGGGTCAGTGGAGGCACTGTTTCACTATGTCGCCACTACCGAGACAGGGTCTGGCGCGGGTGAGGCACCGCCACATCCAACCTTGTCTTTGACGGTAGCTGTGGACGGCGAGGCCTATGCTGGGATGAGGACACCATGTCCTCCACGGCGGTCTGTCAGCATTTCTGCCATCGCCGACTCAGGCGCACAAACCTGTCTGATGGGACTGCAGCTACTCCATAAGTTGGGTTTACGCAAACATCACCTCACTCGTGTCTCTACACGCATTCTTGCCGCAAACAATGCAGAGATAAATGTTCTGGGTGCTGTATTCCTCACGCTGTCAGGTCGCAACAACAATGGGGCGCAACGCCAGACCTCCACCATGGTCTATGTTACCGACTCCTCTAGCCGGTTTTACCTGAGCCGTACTGCGTTGGAACAGCTGAGGGTTATCGGGCCGGACTTTCCGAGAATTGGCGCTACGGACACTGTAGTGTTTGGGAATGCTGTACATGCAGGCACCCGCCCAACGGTGGCAGGATGTGGATGCCCACAGCGTACAGCACCGCCTCCCCGCCCGGCGAGTTTGCCCATAGTACCATCTATTGAGTCCACCGCAGAAATGAAGATATGGCTCTTGGAGAGGTACGCATCATCGACCTTCAACGTATGCCCTCACCAGCCGCTCCCCGCGATGACAGGCCCCCCCATGGTGATTCGGGTTGACCCAGAGGTGCAACCAGTGGTGACCAGGAGACCTCCAAATGTCCCAGTTCACTGGCAACAGGAGGTGTCAGACCAACTTGACAGGGATGTGGCACTAGGCGTTATAGAGCGGGTGCCCCCGAACACACCGTGACATGGCTTCACAGTATGGTCTTGACACCCAAGTCGGATGGCACGCCTCGTCGTACAGTGGATCTGCAACCGCTAAATCGCCACAGTGTACGGAAACCCATCACACCGTCCCACCTATTAAACAGGCGAAGGCCATTCCACCTAACACAGTCAAGACTGTCACAGATGCATGGAATGGCTTTCACTCAATTGAGATCCGGCCCGAGGATCGCCACAAGACAACGTTCCTGACCGAGCAGGGTAGGTTCCGTTACTGTCGTGCGCCAATGGGCTTCCTCGCATCGCAGGATGCCTACACACAGCGGTACGATGCCATCATCGCTGATGTACCCAGAAAGACCAAGTGCGTGGATGACGCCATCATTTGGGACACAGATTTGAAGGAACATTGGTGGCGAGTGATTGACTACCTGGAACTCGTCGGACGCAACGGTATAATCCTCAACCCAGCTAAGTTTCAGTTTGCCTCGATGGAAGTTGAATTTGCTGGGTTTCAGTTAACCAAATCCGAGGTGAAACCTTTACCTAAATACCTAAATGCCATCGCGACATTTCCCAGACCCTCCAACATTACAGATGTGCGGGCCTGGTTTGGGCTGGTTAACCAGGTATCACACTACGGCAGGACCACGGACATGATGGCACCATTCAAATCGCTCCTTAGCCCTAAGGTCAGTTTCAAATGGGACCCGGCACTGGAAGAGGCGTTCCATCGGTCGAAAGAGGCAATCATCAAGGAGATCGATACAGGGGTCGAGATATTCGACCCCAGCAGACGGACGTGCCTCAACCCCGACTGGTCGCGAACAGGGGTGGGATATTGGCTACGGCAGAAACATTGCAGCTGTGATGGTGCTATTCCGGGTGTTGTGCAGACGGTTGGAAGATAACACTGGCCGGATCTCGCTTCTTAAGGGATGCCGAGCGGTATGCACCGATTGAGGGAGAAGCCTTAGCTGTCGCATGGGCACTGGAGGATAGTCGCTTCTTCACCATGGGGTGCCGAGATCTCATCGTAACGACAGACCACAAGCCGCTCGTGAAAATTCTTGGGGATCAGGCACTAGATGACATCACCAATCCGAGGCTCTTCAGACTCAAACAGCGCACCCTCATGTGGCAGTACAAGATTGTGCACGTGCCTGGCCAGACCATTCCAGCGGCAGATGCTACATCTCGATATCCATCAGCCACAGCCCCGATGGACACAGCCAGCGAGTTGTGCGCTTTGTCCCGGTCCGGCTCCCAGCAGGTACCCATGATGACCTGGAGACTCTACTCATAGCGGCGACAAGATCAGCTGCGGATTCGCTCGACGCTGTCACATGGGAGAGAGTCAAGAGGGGCACCTCCGCAGACCAGGCCCTCCAATTGCTCATGCCACTAGTCGAGTTTGGGTTCCCACCATCCCGCGATGCCTTACCCGAGGAACTGCAACCATACTGGCAGTACCGCGACAGATTATCTCTCGTGGACGAAGTCGTCATGATGGACCACAGGATCGTGATACCACGGGCACTTCGGAATGAGGTATTACGGACACTCCATGCTGCTCACCAAGGCACCAGTCGCATGCACAGTAGGGCATTAGGCGCCGTTTTTTGGCCCGGCATCACCAGAGATATCGAGGGCACACGGTCCAGGTGCCATGCTTGCTGGGGAATGTCACCTTCCCAGCCATGCATGCCACCAGTACAGCCATGTGTACCAAGCAACCCCTTCAAGCCATTGCCGCTGACTTTTGCGTGTTGCGTGTTGCGTGGCATTGGGTACTTGGTCATTGTGGACAGGTTCAGTGGCTGGCCACACGTCGTCGCATCTAAGTCTGGCGCCAGGGGCTTCATCACAGCCCTTCTCAATTACTTTGCAACGTTCGGCGTACCCGAAGAATTGAGCACAGACGGAGGCCCGGAGTTCACTGCAAAGGAAACAATGTCACTTCTACAACGATGGGGCGTGAGACATCGCCTGTCATCAGCTTACCACCCGCAGTCCAATGGGCGGGCGGAGGTAGCTGTCAAGTCTATGAAGCGCTTACTGACATCGCACACAGACGCAAATGGCAGCCTTGACACGGAGGCGGTAGCTGCTGGCTTGCTTCAATATCGAAACACGCCAGATCCTCAGACCAACATGTCACCGGCACAAATCATCTTCGGCAAGAATCTTCGGGACCTCCTACCCATCGCCCCGGGAACGCAGGTATTCACCAACCCAGTGATTCACCCAGTGTGGCGTCAAACATGGGGCATGCAAGAAGAGGCCCTCCGACTGAGGTTTGCCAAGCAAGTCGACGATTTACAGCAATACACACGGCAGCTCCCCCCCTTAGCGCCTGGTCATCGGGTGGTTCTGCAAAACCAGACCGGGAATCACAGCACGAGATGGGACAGGACCGGTGTGATAGTGGAAGCAAAGGTGGATGGCTCGGGTCGGCTCACTTTGCGGAATCGACGGTTCCTGCGCCACATCCAGGGGCTGGCCAATACCAACCAGCCCGTGTCATCACCATATACGTGTCATCAGCCTTCCAACACCCCATCCACGCCAGCCAGTGGTGAAGTACAGGACGGCGAGCTGCCTCCGGCGCCCGATGCTGACTCAGCAGCTACACCTCCACAGTTGCACGGAACAGCACCGAACCCCAAACCTCCCATAGAACACATGGACCAGGCAGTCCCACGGGCAGAAGGACCCGACCCGACCATATCACGACACACCCATGCGTCGCCACCTCCAAGACCTCGCAGAGACAGACGTCCGCCGGCATACCTACGGGATTACGTCACCGAGTGAGGAGTTTCCTGCTGGAAACTGGGGGGGATGTGGGATGTAGGTGACGTGGCATAGAGTGAGTCAAAGTTGGCGGGCCGGCGGCACCCTTGCGCCGCCTGTAGGTGAGGCAGTGAAACTCGAGTCGTAAACAAACAGAGTGCGGGGCCGTCGAACACGTATTACCTTCCTAATATGTAAGTCAGTAATTACGTATTATGTAGCATAAGGCACTGCACACCCACTATAGAGTTACGTCCGTACAGTGTACATTAATGATATATTAGGACTAGGAGGTACAATGTGCGCTTATCTAGTCAGGTGTGCATCCTAATTTGTGTACTTTGTTTCTTTGCAGCTAGGAGCATTCGCTATGTTGTATCTTAATAAAGGATTATCAGCACATCCCCGAATGTCTCTTTGACCACCCCTCTTTGAAAGCATAAAACTTAGCCAATTTATCAGTTCTATCATGCATCTGAAGACCAGGTATGGTGCTAATGTTAAAATTGTGAAAATGATGTATCTTGCTTATATTAGATCATTGGTTGATTATGCTGCGCCACTACTTGCTCTTGTGTCTGACAGGAAGCTTGGAGGGCTGGAAAAACTGCAGAACGAAGCAATGAGGATCATTTTAGGATGCCCTCGTACTGCCAAAATTTTAAATATGCAGAAAGAACTTGATATTCCAAGCATCAGAGATCGTGTTACTGAAAGAAATATCCTAATTGGGGTTAATATGCTCAGGCAAGCCCATTCAAACCCCTACACAGAAGCCCTCTAAACTTTCCTCAGCACTGGTGAACATCCCTCCAGATGGATCGAAAAAACTGGAACCGACCTCCGCATGAATCAGTTACATGATCTGTGGCAAGTAAGGTAACAGCGGCACTTCTCCGCTCCATGGAATATTACCCCATTCCAAACTACCATCCCTCCATTTCCCCCCAAACTACTTCTTAAATCACAACCAAAGCTACGCCTTGAAGCCAAACATGATGCCTTAAGCTGTATTGATAATTTTGCCAAACAGCACACTCTCTCACAAATTATTTACGTTGATGGTTCTGTTCACCAATCCACTGGTGCAGCTGGTAGTGCTGCTGTTGTCATACAGAGTGATGGCTCTCTTAAAGAAATTGGAGCACGCATCAATAACTGGGCCTCTACCCTTCAGACAGAACTGTTTGCCATACTCTTTGCACTCAAATGGGTCAATGTATCTAAGGTTGACTCTCTAATTGTAACTGATTCTCTGTCATCCATAAATGCTCTCAACTCATCAAGTATAACTTGTAGCATGCTTGTGTCAGAAGCCAGACACAGGTATGGTAGGATTCTGGATAGTAGAGTCAGAGTGCACATGCTGTGGATTCCATCTCACATTGGTCTTCAGATGCATGATAGAACTGATAACTTGGCTAAGTTTTATGCTTTCAAAGAGGGGGTAGATTACAATCTTGGCTTGTCAGTTAGCAGTTTGAGAACAATAATACGAAAAGAACTTCAACTGAATTTTATTGACTTAAGACTCAGGGAGATTGACACCAGTCAGTCCATCTATCATCATTCTATCATGCAGGAGGAGAAACATGTCTATGGTGCATCCAACAAAATAAGCAGACTCTTGGATGTCACTACCGCCCGCCTCCGGCTGGGTTACAAGTATCTTTGGCAGGTTAAATCACCACCACCAGATGTAGACCAAACAAAATGTAAACTTTGTCAGTTGGATTATTGTCACACCCTGCGTCATTATGTACTGGAGTGCGATAAAATTAATGAATTCAGAGACAACTCACTCAGAAATATTCAAGATATGTCAAAGTATGTTATCCACAGTGGTATATTACAGACCATTCTGGAAAAATACCCTGACTTTGCTCCCTGTAAATAAAGCATTGCCACGTGTGTGTGTGTGTATGTATGTATGTGTATTGATTACCATTTTGTCCTATGCACATGATTGAAAACTGGGCCTGTTGTATGTGCGTGTGTGTGTTAGTTACCATTTTGTCCTAGGCACATGTCGATTAGACACTAGGCCTGTTGTATGTATGTGTGTGTGTGTGTAACGAAACACTTCGAAATGTTTCGGCCCCGCCGGGAATTGAACCCGGGCCCTCCGTGCGTGAAGCAAGAGCGCTAGCCACCATGCCATCGGGGCGTGTGTATGTATATATGTGTGTGTATGTGTAATTTGTTCATGATTGTAACTATATATGAAGTGATTATGATTCATTACCTTTGTAACTTGTCATGATTGTAACCAGCTCTACCTGGAGCTCATTACCTTTGAAACTTGTCATGATTGAGACCAGATCTAGTTCATTACCGCTTTAAGTAGTTCAGCTATCAAAACTTTGGATTCCAGTCAATGGACCCATTATGTACCTCAGTAATCTTTTGACTACCGCCCACAGGATGGGTATGGGGTGCATAATAAAGATAATAAACTAACTAAACTGCGTTCTAGAGTGTACAGGTTTAGGAACTTCAAGCGTTCCCAGTAATTGAGGTGGTTTATCGCACTTATGCGTGCGGTGAAGGTTCTCTGCACATTTTTCAAGGTCAGCAATTTCACCCGCCTTGAAAGGTGCAGTTAGTGTGCAGCAATATTCCAGCCTAGATAGAACAAGTGATCTGTAAAGTGTCAACATGGGCTTGGCATCCCTGGTTTTGAAGGTTCTCATTATCCATCCTGTCATTTTTCTAGCAGATGCAATTGCTACGGTGTTATGGTCCTTGAAGGTGAGATCCTCTGACATGATCACTCCCAGGTCTTTGACATTAGTTTTTCGCTCTATTGTGAGGTTGGAATTAGTTTTGTACTCCGATGAGATTTTAATTTCTTCACGTTTTCCGTATCTGAGTAATTGAAATTTCTCATCATTGAACTTCATATTGTTTTTTGCAGCCCATTTAAAGATTTGGTTTATGTCTGCTTGGAGTCTTGCAGTGTCTTCAACGGTGGACACTGTCATACAGATTCGGATGTCATCTGCAAAGGAAGACACGGCACTGTGGGTTATATCATTGTCTATGTCCGATATGAGGATGAGGAACAGGATGGGAGCGAGTACTGTGTCTTGTGGAACAGAGCTTTTCACATTAGCTGCCTCAGACTTTACTCTGTTGACTACTACTTTTTGTGTTCTACTTGTTAGGAAATTATAGATCCATCTACCAACTTTTCCTGTTATTCGTTTATCACGCATTTTGTGTGCTATTACAAAATGGTCGCACTTGTCAAAGGCTTTTGCAAAGTCTGTATATATAACATCTGCATTCTGTTTGTCTTCTAGAGCATCCAGGACCTTGTCGTAGTGGTCCAGTAGTTGGGACAGACAGGAGCGGCCTGCTCTAAACCCATGCTGCCCTGGGTTGTGCAATTGATGGGTATCAAGATGAGTGGCGATCTTGCTTCTTAGAACCCTTTCAAAATTTTTTATGATATGGGACGTTAGTGCTATTGGTCTGTAGTTCTTTGCTATTGCTTTACTGCCCCCTTTGTGGAGTGGGGCTATGTCTGTTGTTTTAAGTAACTGCGGGACGACCCCAATGTCCATGCTCCCTCTCCATAGGATGTTAAAAGCACGTGATAGGGGCTTCTTGCAGTTCTTGATGAACATGGAGTTCCATGAGTCTGGGCCTGGAGCGGAGTGCATGGGCATGTCATTTATTGCCTTTTCGAAGTCATTTGGCGTCGTGGTGATGTCAGAAAGGCATGCGTCTGTCAAGTTCTGTGGCACTCTCATAAAAAAATAATTTAGCGTTTCGATTTTCAGTCTGGTTAGTGGCTCTCTAAAAACTGAGTCATACTGGGACTTAAGTAACTCACTCATTTCCTTGCTGTCATCTGTGTAGGATGGATATGGTGTGCACAATAAACTAGTCACTTCTACCTGGAGTCTACCTGGAGAGAATTCCAGGGGTCAACGCCCCCGCGGCTGGGTCTGTGACCAGGCCTCCTGTTGGACAACAGCATCATCAACCAGGCTGTTACTGCTGGCCGCACGCATTCCAACGTACGAACCACAGCCCGGCTAATCAGGTACCGACTTGAGGTGCCTGTCCAGTTCCTGTTTGAAGACAGCCAGGGGTTTGTTGGTAATCCCCCTGATGTATGCTGGGAGGCATTTGAACAATTTTGGGCCCCTGACACTTATTGTGTTGTCCCTCAACGTGCTAGTGGCACCCCTGCTCTTCATTGGGGGGATGTTACATCGCCTGCCGAGTCTTTTGCTTTCGTAGGGAGTGATTTTTGTGTGCAAGTTTGGTACTAAGCCCTCGAGAATTTTCCATGTGTATATAATAATGTATCTCTCCCGACTGCATTCTAGAGAGTACAGGTTTAGGAACTTCAAGCGTTCCCAGTAGTTGAGGTGGTTTATCGCACTTATGCGTGCGGTGAAGGTTCTCTGCACATTTTCAAGGTCAACAATTTCACCCACCTTGGAAAGTGCAGTTAGTGTGCAGGAATATTCCAGCCTAGATAGAACAAGCGATCTGTAAAGTGTCAACATGGGCTTGGCATCCCTGGTTTTGAAGGTTCTCATTATCCATCCTGTCATTTTTCGAGCAGATGCAATTGCTACATTGTTATGGTCCTTGAAGGTGAGATCCTCTGACATGATCACTCCCAGGTCTTTGACATTAGGTTTTCGCTCTATTGTGTGGTTGGAATTAGTTTTGTACTCCGATGAGATTTTAATTTCTTCACGTTTTCCGTATCTGAGTAATTGAAATTTCTCATCATTGAACTTCATATTGTTTTCTGCAGCCCATTTAAAGATTTGGTTTATGTCTGCTTGGAGTCTTGCAATGTCTTCAACGGTGGACACTGTCATACAGATTCGGGTGTCATCTGCAAAGGAAGACACAGCACTGTGGCTTATATCCCTGTCAATGTCTGATATGAGGATGAGGAATAGGATGGGAGCAAGTACTGTGCCTTGTGGAACAGAGCTTTTCACAGTAGCTGCCTCAGACTTTACTCTGTTGACTACTACTCTTTGTGTTCTACATGTTAGGAAATTATAGATCCATCTACCAACTTTTCCTGTTATTCATTTATAACGCATTTTGTGTGCTATTACACCATGGTCACACTTGTCAAAGGCTTTTGCAAAATCTGTGTATATAACATCTGCATTCTGTTTATCTTCTAGAGCATCCAGGACCTTGTCGTAGTGGTCCAGTAGTTAGGACAGACAGGAGCGGCCTGCTCTAAACCCATGCTGTCCTGGGTTGTGCAATTGATGGATATCAAGATGGGTGGCGATTTTGCTTCTTAGAACCCTTTCAAAGATTTTTATGATATGGGACGTTAGTGCAATTGGTCTGTAGTTCTTTGCTATTGCTTTACTGCCCCCTTTGTGGAGCGGGGCTATGTCTGTTGTTTTTAGTAGCTGCGGGACGATCGCAGTGTCCATGCTCCCTCTCCATAGGATGTTAAAAGCATGTGATAGGGGCTTCTTGCAGTTCTTGATGAACACGGAGTTCCATGAGTCTGGGCCTGGAGCGGAGTGCATGGGCATGTCATTTATTGCCTTTTCGAAGTCATTTGGCGTCGTGGTGATGTCAGAAAGGCATGCGTCTGTCAAGTTCTGTGGCACTCTCATAAAAAAATAATTTAGGTTTTCGATTTTCAGTCTGGTTAGTGGCTCGCTAAAGACTGAGTCATACTGGGATTTAAGTAACTCACTCATTTCCTTGCTGTCATCTGTGTAGGACCCATCCCGTTTAAGTAGGGGCCCAATACTGGTTGTTGTTCTCGACTTTGATTTTGCATAGGAAAAGAAATACTTAGGGTTTCTTTCAATTTCATTTATGGCTTTTAGTTCTTCCCATGTCTCTTGATTCCTGTAAGATTCCTTTAGTTTTAATTCAATGTTTGCTATTTCTCTGACTAGTGTCTCCCTACGTATTTCAGAGATATTGGTGGACAACCTGCTGGAGTCTGTTAGTCCAGAGGTTCGAGTCTTTCTGCAAGATCATTCCTTGCCTACGGCATTGGAAGCTGCCAGGTTGGCTGATACTTTTGAAACTAACCGCTCATTGTCCGAGCGGTCTTATCTCTTTCCTCAACAGCCTGGTATGAGCAGAGATCATCAAAGAAAAGTTCCGGAGTGGAGAAATAAAGGTCCAGATGAAAGTTAATCTCGTCAGCAGTCAACTAAATCACCTGGTGAGCAGCGTTACTTCACTCCTGGTCATCCTGGTGAAAGACCTCAAACTACTCAACATGGTGATTCGAAACGGCAGTATCCAGAGTGGCATAAGCCACAAAATCAACGAGGTGTCAAAGTTAAAGCTGAGATGGTATGTTACAACTGTGACAAGCCTGGCCACATCAGGCCCAATTGTCCAAGTAAACCCCAACGATTTGGGAAAATTTCTAATATCCCTAATGACATGTCCCAGGAAGAAGTAGAGAAGGGGATGCCCCCTTATTATAGCACTTGTTAGATATCCCTTCAGGAACATTCAGAGAAAAAGGAAGTTAGAACCTTTAGGGATACTGGAGCATATTGCTCACTTATAAGAGAGGGAGTACTTCCCCTTTCTGAACAAACCTCTTTGTAGTCCGCAGTTCTGTTAGAAGCTTTTGGAGGAGCAATATTTTCTGTCCCTTTACGTCAAATCTATGTGCAGAGTAAATACTACACTGGGTATTTGACTGTTGGTGTCTCAGAGGGATTTCCTATGGTGGATGCAATGCTATTACTGGGTAATAACATTGAGTCTACTAAATGTATAGAACCCATAATGATTGATTCTTTCCCGATGTTGGCCATAACTCGGGCACAATCCAAAGTGATGTCTGATGAGAATGTTAACTCGTCCTTGGACGACTCTGATCTCGGACTGACCAATTTGTTTTGCGAGGAAAACTGGTCAGAGCCTCGTAAATTTAGTGAACAGCCCCAGATCAAGCCTTCCTATTCCAGGGTTGCAGGATTGCCAGATGTCTCAGTTTCCATGCCTGAGGGACTGTCTTTTCGGGAGGAACAACGGAAAGACTCCTCACTAAACTCCGCTTTTGAGGCAGCTATGGGTAAATCCACTTCGGGTCACCCGGTCAAATATCTCTTAAAAAATAATTACTTAGTCTGCACTGAAACTGGTAAGGAGGTGGAGGGAAAACAGCAAACAGATAAATTAGTGGTTCCCAGAAAGTTTAGGTCTCAGATACTAAAAATAGCCCATAACTCTTCTTTAGGAGGCCATTTGGGAATTACCAAAACTCAATACCGAATAACAAAAGAATTCTTTTGGCCAAAGTTAAGGCAAGATGTAAAGAATCATATTCGCTGTTGTCCAGAATGTCAGCAGGTCGGGAAACCTGAACACTCCATTAAACCTGCACCTCTCCATCCCATTCCTGTTAATGGAGACCCTTTTTCAGAATTAATAATAGATTGTGTAGATCCACTACCTAAAGCTAAGTCTGGAAATCAATACTTATTCACAATCATGGATAGAGTAACTAGATATCCAGAGGCAGTTCCTATGCGAGTATTAACACTAAAGCAATCCTTAAAGCTTTAACTAAGTTTATCTCTTGCTTTGGAATTCCTAAATCTATTCAAAGTGATCAAGGTACTAACTTCACTGCCAAAGCATTTAGGGAAGCATTAACTAGGCTAGGAATAGTTCATAACCTATCCACTGCCTATCATCCTCAGTCCCAAGGCGCCTTGGAAAGATTCCATCAGACGTTAAAAACAATGATGAGAACATTCTGCATGCATTTTCCTACAGACTGGGATGAATCACTTCCTCTGTTGCTATTCGCAATGAGAGAAACGGTGCAAGAGTCTACAGAGTACAGTCCTTTTGAGCTGATATTTGGGCATAATGTACGAGGTCCTCTACGTGTGCTCAAAGAAGGATGGAAGGGAGAAGACGCCTCCACAACACGCTACAACCCTTCTTCAAGGTTGCAGGTAGCACGTCAGTTGGCTAAGGCTAACTTGAATGCAGCTCAGAATACGATGAAACAGAGGTATGACAGGAACTCAAAATTTCGCTCCTTCCATCCAGGAGATAAGGTGTTGGTACAGGAGCATTAGGATATCAGGATGTAGATGTTGGAAACTCTAAACCTATTAAACTCTTCCCTTACAGAGCTAATCCTGAAAAACAGAGGCTACTTCAACAGGAGGTAGAATTTCTGTTAGAGCATGGGTTAGTGGAGGAGCCATCTAGTCCGTGGGCTTCCCGTGCATCCTTGTTAACAAAGCTGATGGAGGGTTCCGAATGTGTAAGGGGAATGAGGTCACAGTTGCAGATGCCTATCCTCTGTCACGTCTGGATGATGTAATGGACTTTGTGGGTAAGGCTACTTTTGTATCCAAATTGGACCTCCTTAAAGGTTATTATCAAGTACCTTTAACAGATAAGGCGAAGGAAATCTCTGCCTTCGTAATTCCAGGAGGTCATTATCAGTATACAGTGACCCCCTTCGGAATGAAAATCTCTCCTGCATCATTCCAGAGGCTAATCCATCAGGTTATTAAAGGACTTGAAGGCACGGCCACTAACCTAGATGATATAGTTGTTGTCTCGGACACTTGGGACCAACATGTGTTTAGGCTTAAGGCTCTCTTTGAGACCTTCCAGAGTTTTCATTTAACTGTTAATTTATCAAAATCATCCTTTAGCCAATCTACTATTAATTTTTGGGCCATGCAGTAGGTAGTGGCAAAGTGGCCCCTAAATTTGCAAAAATTCTGGCCATTAAAAATTATTCAGTACCCCCTGACAGGAAATCCCTTCAACGTTTTCTATGGATGGTAGGGTTTTATAGAAGATTCTGTAAAAATTTTGCAGATATTATTGCACCTCTAACCTCACTTACCAGTCACAAAGTTCCCTTTAATTGGACCCCAGAATGTCAAGATGCTTTTACGAAAGCAAAGAGATTACTTTGTACTGCACCCATTCTTTTGTCTCCAGACTTTTCAATTTTTTTTTTTTTGCAGGCAGATACTTGTGAGTCTGGGGTGGGGGCAGTTCTTCTGCAATCTGGGGATGATGGGTTGCAGCCTGTGGCATATTTTTCGGCCAAATACAAACCACATCAGAGGGCCTACTCCACTATAGAGAAGGAGGCCTTGACTCTACTTCTGGCATTAGAGCATTTTGATGTCTACGTGGGCCAGTCCTCACAGGTGGTCAACATCTACAGCGACCACAACCCTCTGGTATATATCCAACACATGAAAAACAAAAATACCAGACTCATGCATTGGAGTATTAGGTTGCAACCCTACAATGTAAAAATTATACACATCGCTGGAAAAAATAATATGCTAGCTGATGTGTTGTCCAAAGGTCATTGCATTTAGTTAGGATGTGTTAGGGACTTTGGGTGGAACCAGCCCTTTTTTCCCCTTTTTTTTTTTTTTTTTTTTAGCGGGAGGTGCCCTGCTACGACCGCAGGCACCTTGGACCTACGCTATCCCTACCTTCTGCTACCTGGAGAGAATTCCAGGGGTCAACGCCCCCGGCCCGGTCTGTGACCAGGCCTCCTGTTGGACCAGAGCCTGATCAACCAGGCTGTTACTGCTGGCCGCACGCAGTTTAATGTACGAACCACAGCCCGGCTGATCAGGTACCGACTTGAGGTGCCTGTCCAGTGCCTGCTTGAAGACAGCCAGGGGTTTGTTGGTAATCCCCTGATGTGTGCTGGAGGCAGTTGAACAATCGTAGGCCCCTGACACTTATTGTGTTGTCCCTCAACGTGCTAGTGGCACCCCTGCTCTTCATTGGGGGATGTTACATCGCCTGCCGAGTCTTTTGCTTTCGTAGG
>WNWK01031323.1:0-22785 GCA_009830355.1 Cherax destructor
ACTACCTTGGGAATCAAGTCTATAGCGAGTCAATGTAAGGGGAACCAGTAAATGGTTCCCCAACAAGACAGGAAGAATAAACACCCAATAAGGTAACCGGGGTAAACTGTCAGCAAGAGAAAAAATTGTCTCTTCTTTTGGGAACCCATCTCTCTAAATTTTGCGTTTTTTTAAATTTTGGGGAAAAGGAAAGTGAAGGTGGAATTTGATGATTCGATGTCGGGGAAATCATAATGTAAGGGTTCCCAGGCCAGACTAATTTTTACCAATGCAATAAACAGACCCACTAGTGATGTGCAAGGGGTGTACTCCTAGTAAGGGAGGAAAATCCCGACCCCATGGCGCACTAAAACTTCAAATTAAAAATTCAAATTAAAATTCTTTATTTCTAAAAATACAGAAGGGGTTTACTTATAATTATACATTTTATGAAGTAGATATTAAAGATGGCCAATAATATGCCTAGGTAGCCTAGGCTTTCAGAATCTTAATGGTCTTACTCAAGGGGACACAATGATTATACAGATAGTAGGTTAGGTAATTGTAGTGATTAACGGGTTTACAAAATTGAGGTACTGGAATTTAAACATTTAAGAATTTAACAATTAGTTTAAAAATTTCAATTAGTTTATTTTTAAATGAAAAAGGTGATGTATTTTTTTTTTATTTAAAACTTGCATAATACATATCGAAATATTATGAGGGAAATAAATTACATAAAAATAAGAACTATAACTCTCCCCCCCACTACATCCTTATACCCCCTGAATCCTACTCAGACTTTAGTTCTCACACAAAGGAGATTACTTATCAGTGAGTTACAAAAACCCCCAGACCCCTGCTGAATGTATTTTTACAAAATACCCCCCTTTTTGGCGCTCACCACTCCAGGGGAACCCCCTTCCCCCTGACTACCAATACAAACTAAATGTCCCATCCTTTACGGTATCTTAAAGTACCAAGAAAGAATGCTGAAATATATGCTAGGGGTCTAATATCAAAACTCATGCTTTGACCCGGGGTTTTTGTTATACACAATCCCCCTCGTGTTTAATGTCTTCTTAGCATTCAATATAATACATATAATAAAATAATAGTTTCCCCAAAGGTTACACAAGGTCGGGAACAAACACGCTGGTTACCTGGTTTGCCTGGACTCCCTGTGCTGCCCACCTCCCAATTTATGCTCACAAAACCAGCCCTTTCGGCCTCGGGCCCATCCTCTCCGTGACAGCATGAGGCAGAAACTAATTCCCCCCGGTTTAAAAAAACTCTCTCGTCCGACATTTTGGGTTTTATACATTCTGCACTAATGCCATCATCTGCTCATCGCCACTCTCTGCCGGGCACCCACCAATAGTAATCTGTAATCAAGTACCCAACCTCTTTCGTCGACCACTCCCCCACTGAGACTCAAGGCATGCAAAGGAGATAACCGACCCCCCCTACCCAAGTCTTTACCTAACCATCGTACATTCAACAATTACGAAAAAAATTGCATGATAAACAGTCTGACTTCGCTTTAAAATGGGAAAAGTGGCTCCCTCGAAGCGTCTGTTACACAGGAAAAATCCCGATGGCAAATATCGTGGATAAACTTGAATATTACTTCTCACGACAGGTTTGTAGCCGCAACTGAGGGAAAAAACCGCCATATTTCACCCCACGCATACAACGGATATATCCCTTTGGGCCCCGCCACCCTCCCTGCAGTCCCCCCCCGATTTTAAAACGCGCAACTTACACCCCCGCGGGTGGGAAAAGGGAATCCCAAAAACCCACAAAACATGTCTATGCTAAGCTATCGATCTTTTTCCCAACTTGGGCCCACCCAAAAACCCCTTCCCCTTAACATATCACCACAGTGTTCTTAAAAATACCCCTAACATCTACGGAAAATCAATCCCCAACCCCTCCCCCTTCAGGAAAAGACACCACATCAGACCATCCAGTGAAAACCGCTCCCCAGATATCCCCTTTCCCCCGGTCTAAAATCCGCTTCTTTTCCCACCGTGCACAAAAGGGTAGTCCTGCCCCCGTGCCATACTTTGGGAAACAATACACAATTGGTTTACTATGAACGCTGTCGTGAGTTAACCCTCCAACCCAGCGCCCCCACCCCCTTTTAATTTTTCTCTCTACCGCTCGTAAATTTCCCAATACCTTGCATCCCTGATACTATCTGTATGTATAATACCAATTTTAAAGCTGACCCTTAACTGTCCATGAAAAAAGTAGAAGGCATCTGTTCCCGCCCAGGCCCCCACTAAAAACAACCTGACTTACTAACATTACTTCTCATCCTAACGGGTATAGAGGGAAATACCTAAAGCTTTTATGTTGTACACTGGGAGGCATTGCGAGAATTTTTTGGTGTTTTTGTTCAATTGTATGAAAAAAAGGAGGGGTTTGGGGGAAAGAAAGGGAGGGGGGGGTTTTTGGGAAAAAGGGGGGAATTATAGAGCCTTATTCCCCCTTTTGGGGGGGATTAAAAAATTTTCCAAAAAGATGTTGGGTAATAGGATGAAATTGGTGCTTGAAAAAAGTAATAAATCAGGGCGTTCGGTATACCTGGTAGAAGACAAAATTGAATGGTCAAAACCCAAGGATTTTATTGGGGGTGGGGGGGGAGAATTGTTCTGGGTTGATTGGAAGGAAGCGTATTGTGTGGATCGAAAATGTTGGGGTTTAAATGTTAAAAAGCAGGGATAGGGGGGAGGAAATTGCTGCATGGGTAGAAAAATTTTTTGTATAATTCTGCAAAGGTGCGGGTGCAGGTGAATGGGAAGTTGGGACGACAGGTGATGAGGGAAAAGGGGGTTGAGACAGGGGTGTCCATTGTCATAAATCCTTTTGGTTGTATGAAAGGGCCCTTTTTATGGGTTTTTAATAGGGGAAAGGGGGTGGGAGGGAGTGGACA
Source organism: Cherax destructor (assembly GCA_009830355.1). Taxonomy (NCBI): domain Eukaryota; kingdom Metazoa; phylum Arthropoda; class Malacostraca; order Decapoda; family Parastacidae; genus Cherax; species Cherax destructor. Next base: position 2,921 of record WNWK01031323.1, read on the forward strand.
GGGGAGGCTTGTGGTGTGGGCATGGTGGGGTACGTAGATCCCGCTGTACTAGTGGGTGGGGGGGGGAAGGGTTGGCGGGCGTGGGAGCATTATAGAGTTTTTGGGGGCGGAAACAGGGATGAGGGTCAATGGTGCAAAATCTAAGTTTTTGGGAAAGTGGGAATGTGGGTGGGAGGAGGCTTGGGAGGGCATATGGATGGAATGCTGTTGAAAAGGATTAAAATGTGTGGAATAGTGTATATGGCAGTTTTGGAAGAGGCTAGGCAGGTAAACTCTGTGGAGGTGGGTGAGTGGGGGCCCCTGGGTAGAATGGGGGTTGGAGGGGGAAAGATGTAACCCAAATGCAGAGGGTGGTGGTGGTGAATCTCTTGTTTTGGGAAGGTGTGGAATGTGGCTGCCGTGTATCCGGAGGATGGAAGATGTAAAGGGGAAATTTCAAAAGGGAAAAAATTTTAAAGGGATGTGTGGGGGTATGGGAAAACCTTGGGTAAAAAGGGTTTTCATGATGAAAGTCCCGGGTGGGTTGGGACTTATTCCCTTGGAAAGTAAGGGGGAAAGGTGTATGTAAAACAGTTTTTTTAGAAAAGGGGGGGGGCGGGGAATACGTGTAGGGAGGGTCATGGCATTGTATAGAATGGGGCTGGTAGTGCTGCATGTCCCGCGTATCATGCTGTCTATTTTTTTGAATCTTTAGAGGTGGGGGAGGCTGTGGCTTGCAAGGGTGATAGTATTGGTGGGAGGGGGGCATTTTTTTGCTCTTGAGGGCTTTAAGTTTTGATGGGGGGAACACCGAGGGAGGTAGGAAAGGGGAATCATGTATGTAGTCGGGAAGACAGACTAATATACCCGTTAATGAGAGAGGGGGTTTACGAAAACGGGCCGAAAAAGGAATATGGGGAAAAAGGAAAAGAAAGTGTGTATCGAATGGCCCTACTAACATTATGACGTGACGAAGGACATGTTCATGGAAATGGAGTATGCCAGGGGGGTTTTTTGAAAGTGTTGAGAGGATGTTATTAATGATTTATAATTTTAAAATCATGTTTCTTATAGGAACTCCCAAGGCTAGTTCCTTTAAATGGTGTACTTAAATTATGTTATATTGCTTAATGTGTTGGGAAACAAATGGATCAGACGATATTTTTTCTACCAATATTGTAAGAGTTTCAGTTGTTAGAGGTGATATTTTAGGACACAAAAGTTTCCTTTATTGATAAGACCAAATTAAACATAGTAAGGAAGTATGTACGGTTCATGCATTCTTTAATATGGCCATAGAAAACTTTTATAAAAGTGTATGGAGCAGTCTTTGATTATTGTAATGTACTATTCTTATTTTATAATATTAGTTTTTGTGTAACTGTTAAATAGACATTGGCACTCTTGGGATGATTGTAGGATATAGGCTAATCTGACGTCATATATTGTACTAGTGCGATAACATTGTCATTTATATATTATTATGGATGTCTCGGGGCGTGATGGTGACATTATCACGGGTTATTATTGGAGGCATAATGTATCGTCTCGTCAAATAAATATATTATAGATATAGTATTGGTTACCAGGCTTATTGTTGGTTATGACATCATTGTTTTAGATTAATGCTAATGTTTAGGTTTAATACCACTGTTTGTTCAGGGTTGCGTGTTAATGATGTACGAGTATTTAAACAATTTAGAGTTTCATGAAATAGTGAGAACACAACAAGTGGAGTGGTACCGGTTGCGGCTTTACTTTTGTTTATATTTTTTTTATTAACACATCGGCCGATTCCCGCAAGGCATGATGGCCCGAAAAGAAAAACTTTCATCATCATTGCTCCATCACTGTCTTGCCAGAGGGTGCTTTACACTACGAGTTATAAAACACAACATTAACACCCCTCCTTCAGAGTGCCGGCGCTGTACTTCCCATCTCAGGACTCAAGTCCGGCCTGCCGGTTTCCTGAATCCTTCATAAATGTTACTTTGCTCACACTAAACCCCCCCGTAAAGTTTTAAAAAACCATTTGTCTCCATTCCTCCTATCAAATCCTCACACATGCTTGTTGGAACCCCCCCACAAAAACCTCCTTTCCCCCCCCCTTTAACCTTTCCTGGGCCCACCCCTCCCCGCCCCCCTCCACTACAATTTATACACTCCAAGTCATTCTGTCTTTTTCCATTCTCTCTCATTGAACCACCTCAACAACCCCTCCTCCCCTTCTGGATAATAGTTTTGGTAACCCGCACCTCCTCCTAATTTCCAAACTCCCAATTCTCTGCATTATATTCACCCCCCCAAAAAATTTACCTCAGACATGACACCCCCCCCCCCATTCCCCTTTACACCCAAATAAAGTGTTGGTAAACTATCTTTTATACTTTCCCCCCTTTCTTCCATGGACAAGTTCTTTTTTCCCCACAGACTAAAAAATGCTCCACTCACCCTTTTCCCCTCATCAATTCTTATTCACCTCATCCTTCATAGACCCATCCCTGACATGCCCCCTCCCAAATATCAAACCCTTCCCTCCTCCAACTCTCCCCCCAATCTGATATCCCAAACTTTCTCACCTAATCTTTTTTTTATCCTCATCCCCCCCTTTTTCCTATATTACTTTCAATTTTCTTCTTTTACACCCTACCAAATTCATCCCCCAAACCCCCTGCAACTTCTCTTCAGAATCTCCCAAAAGCACAGTGTCATCAGCAAAAAGCAACTGTGACAACTCCCACTTTTATTTGATTCTTTATCTTTTAACCCCACACCTCTTGCCAAGACCCCGCATTCACTTCTCTTACAACCCCATCTATAAATATATTGAACAACCCCGGTGACATCACACATCCTTTGGCTAAGGCCCACTTTTACTGGAAATAGTCCCCTTCCCTCCTACACTCTAACCTGAGCCTCATTCTCTCATAAAAAACTCTTCACTGCTTTCACTAACCTACCTCCTATTCCATACACCTGCAACATCTGCCACATTGCTTCCCTATCCACCTATCATACGCCTTTTCCAAATCCATAAATGCCACAAAAACCTCTTTACCCATATCAAATACTGTTCACCTATATGTTTCACTGCAAACACTTGGTCTACACACCCCCTACATTTCCTAAAGCTCCCTTGTTCATCTGCTATCCTGCTTTCTGTCTTACTCTTAATTCTTTCAATAATAACTCTACCATACACTTTACCAGGTACACTCAACAGACTTATTCCCCTATATTTTTGCACTCTCTTTTGTCCCCTTTGCCTTTATACAAAGGAACAATACACGCTCTCTGCCAATCCCTAGGTACCTTACCCTCTTCCATACATTTATTAAATAATAGCACCAACCACTCCAAAACTATATCCCCACCTGCTTTTAACATTTCTATCTTTATCCCATCAATCCCAGCTGCCTTACCCCCCTTTCATTCTGCCCACTGCCTCACGAACTTCCCCACACCCCTGACTGGCTCTTGTACACTCCTACAAGATGTTATTCCTCCTTGCCCTATACACGAAATCACAGCTTCCCTGTCGGCATCACCATTGAACTCCTCAAAATATTCCCTCCATCTTCCTGATACCTCTAACTCTCCATTTAATAACTCTCCTCTCCTATTTTTAACTGTCAAATCCATTTGTTCTCTAGGCTTCCTCAACTTATTAATATCACTCCAAAACTTTTTTTTTATTTTAAACAAAATTTCTTGATAACATCTCACCCACTCTCTCATTTGCTCTCTTTTTACATTGCTTCACCACTCTCTTAACCTCTCCTTTTCTCTCCATATACTCTTCCCTCCTTGCATCACTTCTACTTTGTAAAAACCTCTCATATGCTAACTTTTTCTCCTTTACTACTCTCTTTACATCATCATTCCCACCAATCACTCTTCTTCCCTCCGCACCCACTCGCCTGTAACCTACAAACTTCTGCTGAACACTCTAACATTACATTTTAAATCTACCACCCATACATCTTCGACCCCATTGCCTACCTCTCACTAGCCCATCTATCCTCCAATAGTTGTTTATATCTTACCCTAACTGCCTCCTCTTTTAATTTATAAACCTTCACCTCTCTCTTACTTACTTCTTCTATTTTCCTTGTATCCCATCTACCTTTTACTCCAACTGTAGCTATAACTAAATAACTAAATCTGTGGCCCCTCTATAAACATGTGCATACAAGTCTACTCAACAGTCTTTTATCTACCAATACGTAGTCAACAAACTACTGTCATTACTCCTACATCATATCTTGTATACTTATTTATCCTCTTTTCTCCCAAATATGTATTACCTATAACTAAACCCTTTCTATACAAGTTCAATCAAGGGCTCCATTATCATTTTACACCTGGCACCCCAAACTTACCTACCACACCTCTCTACATGTTTCTCCTACTTTAGCATTCGTCTCTACCACAATTACTCTCTCACTTGGGTCAAAGTTCCTATACATTCACTTAACATCTCCCAAAATCTCTCTCTCTCTCCTCTACACTCTTCTCTTCTCCAGGTGCACACACGCTTAGTAACCACTTTTCGCATCCGACCCTTATTTTAATCCACACAAGCCTTGAATTTACACATTTATATTCCCTCTTCTCCTTCCATAACTGATCCTTGTTTATATTGATAAGACATATTATATATATTTTGGAATTATGTATGGATATTGCATTATTTATATGTACATTGGCTTTATGGAAGAAAAATGATCTTTTGATTATTGTAATGTACAGTCTTATTATATAATGTTTGTTTTTGTGTTACTGTTATATAGTTATTGGTATTCTTGGGTTTTCCTTTGGGGATGATTGTAGGGTTTAGGCTACGTTGTCACAGTATATTGTCTAGTGTGATTTACACTGTCAGTATATTATTATGAATGTTTTCAAGGAATGATTGCAATATTATCATGAGTTGAGTGGAGCATAATGTATCTGTGATGTTTAATAGATATAATATATATTATGTAGGTTTCTATGACTTTATTGAGTATATGACATCATTGTTATGATTCATGTAATAATGGATTGTATTTATATAATTGTTGTTCAGGTTTTCTTGTTAATGTTATACAGTCATTAGACACTCTTGCGTTTTCATGAAATAGAGTGAGACACCACATGTGAGATGGTAATTGTTTGCGGTTTACTTTGTATTTTGTTGCTCTGGAAGCAATAGTAGGCTACAGTTTGTGAAAATCTTTTGTTCATGTACTGTTATATGTTTTTTATAATAAAATATATAAAAAAAGTCTTGTAGTCAACAAGTCTGTTGACAGATCTGAGCGGGTAAGCGACATCCGCAAGAAGTGCTACACAGATCTGAGCGGGTAAGCGACATCCGCAGAAGTGCTACAGAATCTGTGAGCGAAATTAAGTGACATGCCGCAGAAGTGCTACACAGATCTGAGCGGGTAAGTGACGCATGCCGCAAGAAGTGCTACACAGATACAGGCAGGCCGTGACATGCCGCAGAAGTGCTACACAGATCTGAGCGGGTAAGTGACATGCCGCAGAGTGCTTCACAGATCTGAGCGGGTAAGTGACATGCCGCAAGTGCTACACAGATCTGAGCGGGTAAGTAGACATGCCGCAGAAGTGCTACACAAATCTGAGCGGGTAAGTGACATGCCATAGAGAAGTGCTACTAGATCACATGCATAAAATCGGCCAAATTCAGTAGTCCAAATCGTGTTTCTCTGTGTCACTTATTCTCACTCGATCGATCATTAAGAAGAATTGGAACAAAGCTACCTAGAGTGTACCTGGAAAGAGTTTCGGTGGTCAAATACAATAGTTATCTTTGCAAAGTGAATTATCGCCAGTCATTCTCCCTAACGTGAACAAGTGATGGCAGTTCGAGTGACGTTGAAATAATTTGTAGTACCCGGGGTGTTTTAATTTAGAACATTTCCGTCTTACTAATTCGCTTTACTTCGTTCAAGGAAGAGTGGAATAATCCTACCTTCAAGCAAGAGTGGAATCATCGTACCTTCAAGGAAGAGGTAAAATCATCCTACCTTCAAGCAAAGTGGTATCATCCCATCTTTAATCAAGCTATCATTCCCAGCGTCATGTCCTTTGGGTGATACACACCCCAGGTAAGCTCCCCCAAACTCATGTTTTACAGGATTAGCTGCAGCTAATAGGTATTGATATGGGATTTGACCCGGACTAACCAGTAGACACCAAGACTCAAAGGTGATTGCCCAAACCCAGGTAAGACTCCCCCCGACGTTCCAGCTGATAAACATGAAACAGGGGAATATATCTTCAGGCACTCTTTTTAACCTTGGTCATAATCCTTGTTTTTACAGCCCAGTGGCTGTCAAGACAGCTGAGTCGATGGAAATAAATGGTATAAAAACCAAAACAACTTTTCGCCCAGTGCTTTATCAAGCCCAAACGATCTGCCCCGCAATAAACCCACTGCGTGTTTGATGTCAATAAGGATACATTATCTGTTTTGTTTTATTTTTCCACAGCTGAGTCGGAAAAACCTCGGGACTGTGGCTGATGGGGTTCTGAGCTGTCAACCAATAACAAATTTCCCTCTTCATGGTCATCAGTGTTTTTTAATGCATCTTAGCATTGAAAATCCCATAGTTCTTTTCAATCAACATCTTCGGAGCTTGCAGTGTTGCAGAAATGACTGGGAAGCCCAGGTAATTCGTTCGGGGTAACGACTCGAGCTAGAATGAGATATAAGTAACTCTGTCTGATTTTTTTTTGTTATCCTAGGTTCTCTACACACATGCTGCTATGTATGATAATCTATGTAACTGTATTTGTGTATACCTGAATAAACTTACTAATAGATGGCATCAAACAACGAGTCCGGGTGCCAGAAGAAAAAAAATTAAAACAATAGCATTGAAAGCATAAAAAAACCCCATCAACATTAAATATTATGACTAATCGACACATTATTGTATGAATATCACCACATCGTCAGACTCCATATCATAATAAAAGGCTTAATATTCTGATTTAAGATCAGTATCTGGCATCTATCAGTTAATACTTTCTCATAAAAAGAAAATGGTCAGGGAAGCAGCAAGGGGGAAACAGTCCTATTTTAAGAGGGAATTTACCCTTAAGGAAACGCTCGTTTATTCATAAGGTTGACAGGGGGCAGCCCCGAACCTCAAAATGTCCTATTTAATAACTTGAAAAATTTTTTTTTTTTTTATTTTTTTAAAAAAAAAAAAACATCCAGACATATGACATATAATAATTTAAACCCATAGGCCCGACACCCCTAACCTATAACCCTACTAAAGTGAACCGCAACAGAAAATAACCATATAACAATAGAAAATAACAAAGCTCCTCCATTATATAGGTTGTCCTGCTGCAATATAAATTTTTTGGAACAAAAGAATAGGCTATCATGAAACTTCCCACAATAAGTATGGGCATTGCCAACGCTTCTAAGTGCTATAGAATGACAAACACATTATACAATGGTCAAACATATCCTTATGAGTTATTATTATTGAAACACCATGACATTGATCAGAACCTGGACACTCAATGCACTAATCGGAGCTGAGAGGACAGGATCTCTTCAAAATGGGATCCCTAACAATTAGGTTTCACCAGATATGGGTTTTATAAACAACACATCCTAACATATGTACATCATATCGTCTTCTCCGTATACTCAGGTCCGCGCTTGGTACAATCCCCGTGCTTTAAGAGCACAGTTATTCCATCCAAGTAGCCAACCCAGCTACCAGAAACCCCCCCTCCTCTCAGTACACGGTCCTAATTAAACACATCTCAATATGATTCTAACTCGATACACTCTAACAAATACAATTAAGCCAGTTCATTCTAACCAAATGTATACTATACACATAAAGGATCACCAAGATCCCAGTAGAACAAACAAATATATAACATTATTTTCGTGCACCATTGACAATTCAGTTCTTGAAGTGTTAATAGGCATCGCAACCAATAGTAAACCGATGCCATAGCCTATATTATACAATATACTGACACCCTACCAACCCTGTGGGGCACATCTGATGGGTTTCACATAGCAAACTCCATATATCCATCACTCATACTACCAGTGATTCATAAAGGCAAGCTTTACACGCTAAAACGTAAATGCAACCAATTAGGACTCCTAAATACAATGAACAAAACATATATTTATGAACATAAGTGTCCATAGTGACTCTGTGAAAACCCTCGATGCTATTCCCCTTACATAACCCCCTCCTCACCACCTGGCGTGCACCCTTTCATACCTATGTCATGAAGTAATAATCGTTATTATCCGTCACCTTCCTCCCCCTCATTCATACTCCCCCATCACACAAGATTTACAACTCACACGAAAATTTATCCCCTCCTCACCTGAGAATCCACTCCCGGTATACTGTATTACCTTAACTCTAATAATTTCCCTACCGTTATCTCTCTATGTGCCTCAGGAAGAGCCCTCTCCATATATATTTCGATTTCTTAGACACGTCCTTTAAAAACATAGGGCCATGGCCTGATCCTGATTGCTCCTCCAACTCGTCTCATTGACCACGAGATATATATAAAATCGATGGCCAAATACATAATCTGCCTCGCCTCACTACTAACTCCCACAATATCAAAGCTTAATACTCTCAGTGCCATTAATCCCCCTCCCGCAATCGAAGCACCCTTCCAAACCATAACCTCAGATACCCTAGCTCCTCTAAAAGAAAAACTGCATGATACTCATTTTCATTGCTCCACACCACTCCCACACGCTCTGTCTCTTACCAATCCCTTATTATACAACACATCCCTTGAAGCCAATATCCCATGTAAAACGATACGCGGTATCCTTACTAACAATGGTATCCACAACTTCCTGAAACTTCTCTATACCTCCTCCAGTTATACACCAGGAACACCGACTCCCTAATACCGATCTAGACCCTGCCCCTGCCTTTCCCAACTCTCACTAATTTACTCACCTTCACCTAGACGGCTCCCTCACAGCCAAGAGTGTACGCAACATATCCTCACATAACAGCAGGTTCTTTCCCTGTCACCATCCTCAGAAACTCATTCATAACCCTTCCCACCTTTCTCCCTCCTGCCCCAGCCACACCTAAGAATCTGTGTTTACATATGTACAACCCTATTAACATCCGCTGCAATGGCAACAACCCCATTCCACCCACACCCTGTCTCTCCATTACCCACCTCCAGACAACCAATGTTTCCCATATCCCCATATATACCATATGAGCTCGATTTTGCAGCATTATGACATCCTCCGTCACCAATGGATATACGGCCGCCACATGCCATAATTTACTATATACCAACATAATTACAACAATGACCCTTTGCAGCATGTTACGTCACCTGGCTTCCACCCTCATTCTACCTACCACCGCTCCTACTACCGCCTCCGTATTTAATATTTATAGCATTACACACATCCATAAGAAAACCACACCACATATCTTCAAACTGCCAACTATCACCCATCCATACCTCATCACAACGATCATCCCCACCCACACCCCCACCTCAAATAATTTCAGTTTTGCTTTATTTACTCCCAATCCTGTAGCACTCCCAAAAACTCTATTATAACCTACATTACCCAAACCCTCCGCATTCCCACTAAAATGGTGGTGTCATCAACATACCCTGTGATGCCTGTCGCACTGCCAAGCCCTTCCGCCTTTTCTCTTACCCCTGCCTGTATCAATCTATAAAGGGTCCTGCACACATGCAAAGAAAATTTGCGCGACAGGGGACAGCCCTGTCATAAACTCCTCTCCATTCGAACCTCCTTCCCCACTTTCCCATTACCTGGACATGGCATGCACCCATATAACGGTTCAACCCATCTAAGAACCCCACTACTAAAACCCTGATTTTCCATTACTTTCACTAACATACCTCTGTCCACACAATCGTATACACCCTCCCAATCCACACCAACACCCCCTGTTCTATTCTCAATAAATTCCTAATTCGATAATGCCCTTCTCTCATATTGTGCCCGGGATCCCCATTGACCTTATTCTATTTCAACCCAATACACACTTTATCCTATTAGCTAATATTCTTACAAATTTTTTATAATCAGCGCATAGGAGAGATATAGCATGATAATTCTTTATTGTCGGCGCCTCCTTTCCTTTCGGCATCAGCACCACCACTCCTATATTCTGACCCCCGAATACCCCATCATACTTCTTCATTCTGTTAAACACACACGTCAGACACATTCCTGCATCGCCTCCCAATTAAAAATATAAAAGTCACTCGGCAATCCATCTATACCGGGTGACTTATGCTCCTGCATCCCCTGAATTGCAACCCAAACTTTCTTTTCAGTAATTACATCATCCTCACTATTCATCCATCCCTATTCTGGGCATAATACCCTCTAATACCGCCTCCTGGCTTCTGCCCCACCCTCTTTACTCTGTAAATATCCCTGAAACTAGGTATCAGCATAGCAACTGATACTCTCCGTTGATCCTAAGAACTTGTCCACCTGATAACTCCTGATCTCCTCATGCACTCTCACAGCAGTCAGTATTGTCATATCTGAGCATACTCTTCTGAAATTCGTAGAACAGTCACTGATGGCCGATTTTCCCACAATACATCCTCTACCCCTGCCTTTATTCTGAATGTGTGAAACCTTTCATTCTGCACCACGTGCAGCTGTTCCTTCAATCCCTCCACCTCCACCTGATGAATCCCCACCCCCTGTCATTATAACCTCGTAATTGTTCCTCTAGATAACGCTGTAGTCTGTACCAGTATTGACCATCGATCTGAGCCTCCTTCAATAGTAATCTCTAATAGCCTGTTTCGCCTGTTTATTCCACCACCGAGTGATGTCACTCTCCCACTTTCCATCCCTCCAGAGCACTTTCCACCACTGCGCAAAGTTTTCCCGGCTAACATCGTTATGTAAAAACCTCCCGTTCATTTTCCAAAAACTTTGATGTGTCATCACCTCTAGCCAATTTAAATCTAGCAACACACAACTATGGTCAGAAAACCCAACATCTATATTCTGTATACGTACCACTTGCACTGCCTTGGTAACATATACCCTGTCCAATCGGTGGCGTACCCGCATCTCACAAAGGTGTGTTCAACTTTCCACCCATCACCACACACCACGTCCACCACACCTACCGCTCCTAACACCACCGCCAGCAATCCCAATACATGGCCTGCCCCACGGGGTTCTACATCCTTACTTAAATTGTGCAGTTCAATCACCTCCCATAATGGTAGCCAGACTGGCATATCCATAGCCCTTATGCAGTTTCCCTAATAAAGTCCTCCTTAGCTTTCGCTGTTCACAGCCGGCATGTAAACTCCACAAGCATCACCCTATATTCTCCCCAGAATCCTCTACCGCATTACCATCCTACCCGCTCCCTCCTCCCATGTCAATAGTCGAAAGGGACTGGATTCACGGATTCCTATTACACCCCACCCTTGAAATTAGCCGACACTCTGGCTGGAACCCATTCAAACGCAATTCATACCCAACACGATAGTTATGTTCCTGTATAATACACAAATCTACTTCCATCCTATTCAATGTTCCTCCACCCACCTCCTCTTGACCTCAGGTAGGTATTGACATTATATTAAGGCACCTGAACGTTGCATGGGGGGTTTTCCTCGGTGTCCTTGATATTTCTGCACACTATCTTTGACCATTCCTGCCTTGTCACATATCACTGGTCTTATCATTCACACTATCCATATGCTTCTTGCATCATACAAACATCTTTGCCTCTTACACCACCCCTTGCCCCCACACGTTACAGCTCCACTCATGCTTTCTTGGCCCTTTGAGCAAGCATTAATACGTCCTCCTCTTCAGGCTCACCAGGCCTTTTCCTGGGAAGTTCAGAGGCCTCCATGTCCTCACCGTGATGAGAACGATGCACTTCCACCTCACAACCTTGACCAGGAGGATTATCTCCTCCACCCAACCTCATGCACACACATCCCCACTGTCTCCATCACATTCCTCCTCAGGCACTACTCTCCTCATACTTACAGTTGGGGACGTCAGGTCCTCAAGGACTGTCTAACAAATACTGTATATCCTCCAACAGCGGTGCATGTGCTCAATTCCAATCACCCAATCGCTCCGGGGTCCCTCACTCTCTACAATCCCCTGTTGCTCCTTCACCGTGTGTGAAGCTCCTTCACACACGGAGGGCCCCAGGTTCGATTCCCGGCGAGTGGAAACATTTCAACGTGTTTCCTTACACCTGTTGTCATGTTCACCTAGCAGCAAATAGATACCTGGGTGTTAGTCGACTGGTGTGGGTCGCATCTTGGGGGACAAGATTGAGGACTAACGGAAATAAGACAGACAGTCCTCGATGACTCACTTACTTTCTTGGGTAATCCTGGTGGCCTAACCCTCCGGGGATAAAAGTCAAAAGAAATCTTATCTTATCTTATCTTATAACAAGGCAGGCAGTAACAGCAACTACACTCTGACTGTAACCTTCTCCAGAACATTGCTTCATCTGAGATCATTTATTCCCAGGATGACTCGTGTCTGGAATATGTTCGTCAGCATAACATTATCAACTAAATAAAGATCAGTTGACCAAATGAAACAGCTGGCCCACAGATGGCCAACTTCATCCTGATAACAAAAAGTCTTTCAAATTATCTGATATTAGTAATATTCTTAACATGTAAATAAAGTTAAGAACCTAAACTTCCCTAACCTTCTAAAACCTCTGTAAAATAAGAGGGAGAGAGAGAGAGAGAGATGGATGGATATGTGAATTGCATTTTTCTTAGACTTCAAAGAAGGCATTTGATGCTATATCTTACTAGAATCATGGGCAAGGGCAGTCTTTGTTCTCGCATGTAGGTTCAGCATTGTACCACTGTTGGTACAGTGGTACAGTGTAGGTCTTGCACTGTACCACTGTGGATACAGTACTCACCAGATGGAATCGTCCATTCTTCTGTTAAGCTGGAGTCGAAATTACTTGTCTTCTGTTATTGTTACCCGAGTTAATTAATTGGGGGTCGACAGGCCTTCTCGGAAACGTGTTCATTCGGGAAAAAAAAAAGATTATTTTATCTTATGAAATGGTAGAGTTTTGTTTTCTAAATCTAAATCTCTAAACAAAAAATTTTGCGATCAATACTTACGGAATATGGAGGCTTCAAGTTGACCAAATTGAACCGCTGACAACAACATCGGTGACTTCCGGTTGAACGGTAATAGTTTATTTATTTTTTTCGACTTTTCTTTTATTTTTTAATATTTTATTTTTCAAGTAACTTTTATGTCCTCTGAGACCAATATAAACCATATTTTGTATATATACACTCCTTGTATACTACACAATAACTGCTGGCTGACTGGCTGACCAGCTGGCTGGCTGACCAGCTGGTTTTGCTGATCAGCTGGCTGGCTGGCTGGCTAGCTGACCAGCTGGCTGGCTGGCCTAGCTGACCAGCTGGCTGGCTAGCTGGCCAGCTGGCTGGCTGGCTAGCTGGCTGAACAGCTGGCTGGATGGATGGCCAGTCGACTGGCTGGCTTGCTGGCTGATCAGCTAGCCGGCTGGCTTGCTGACCAGTTGGCTGGCTGGTTGGTTAGCTGACCAGCTGGCTGGCTGGCTAATGACCAGCTAGCTGGCTTCATTAGCTGGCTTGCTTCAGCTGACCAGCTAGCCAGCTGGGCTGGCTGAACAGCTGGTTGCATGGATGGTCAGCTGGCTGGCTGGCTGTCTCTATCTCACATGAACACATAAATACAATTATACATAGTGTAAATTACCTAGGATACACGTGAGAATATTATAATAATATTAATAATAATAATAATAATAATAATAATAATAAAAATAATTATTATTGTTATTATTATTATTATTATTATTATTATTATTATTATTATTATTATTATTATTATTGAAGGAAGGTGTAAGTGTCAGTCTTATCACTAATCTAATTACAAAAGTTACATTTGAAGAGGGGTGAGGGTCCTCTTATCTTATTTATTATCACTAAACTAATTACTGTTGACATTTGATGCTTTCTTACTGCCTGCCTAAACCCCTGCCTCCCTCCTCCCTGCCACTCTCCTGCCTCCCTCCCACCCTCCCTGCCTTCCTCCCTGCCAGCCAGCCAGGGTTAGCCTCATCTTATAAGAGTGATGACATTTGACAAATAGAGGAACACAGCCTTCCCTTTATTTGTTTTCACTGTTTTATCTGCCTGTCTGTCTGCCTGTCTGTCTTTCTGGCTGTCTCAGAGACAGTCACTATTGAACCAACACTGCCACATCTGAGTCTGATATATTATTGCCAGTCTGGATTTTTGGGCTATCACTCTGTAATTTACACTATGTATTTATCCTCTGTAATTTACACTATGTATTTATCCTAGGTTATTTACACTATTTATGTGTACCTGTGTGACAGAGCCAGCTAGCTAGCCAGCCAGCTGGTCAGCCCTTCCAGCCTGCCTGCCTGCCTGCCTGCCAGCCAGCCTTCCCTGCCTTCCCTACTCACACTGAGGGGAGTGAAGGGTATTCATACCTCATGGCTTGGTGACAAAGGTGTACTGAATTACAACTCCCACAATGCAATGCAGGTGCATAGATTTTTCCTACTGCCCACACTTACCACATAGACCCATTCTATCACATGCAGGCTTACCAGCTTTCTCCCCCTCCGATTTGAAGCCGCTAGAATTTACGCGTACTAGTACGGCACCAGCCCCTGGCAGCCAAACGTGCTAGTACGTGCACCACCTAGTGATGGTGTGCACCTTCATATATCCTAATTCGTGCACCCCTAGTACTGCCGAGCACCTTCATTCATCCTAGTAGTGCACCACTAGTGCTGCCATGCACCTTCATATATCCTACTCGTGCACTTCTGTTACTGCTGTGCAGCTGCTACAGGCTAGTCGTGCCTCTAGCACTGCCGTGCACCTTCATACAGGCTAGTCGTGCACTCCTAGCACTGCCGTGTGCACCTTCATACAGGCTAGTCGTGCACTCCTAGCACTGCCGTGCACCTTCATACAGGCTAGTCGTGCACTCTAGCACTGCCGTGCACCTTCATACAGGCTAGTCGTGCACTCCTACCACTGTCATCCATTTCAATTAAAGTAACAATTGTTCATAATTTTCCTATAAATATGAAAATCAATATTAATTCTGATTCTTAATCTTCAAAACAAAACTTTAATATTAGTCCTGACAAGAAAATATATTATTGCTGGAGTCCTGACGTAAAGTAATATAAGCCTAAATGAGTAGGTCTATCTTTTTGTCTCTTGTCTGTGTGTATATGTGTGTGTGTGTATATGTGTGTGTGTGTGTGTGTGTGTGTGTACTCACCTAATTGTACTCACCCTAATTGTGGTTGCAGGGTCGAGACTCAGCTCCTGGCCCCGCCTCTTCGCCAATCGCTACTGGGTCTTTGCTCTCCTGCTCCATAGGCTTTATCATACCTCGTCTTAAAACTATGTGGTTCCTGCCTCCACTATATCTTTCTCTAGACTATTCCACTTCCTGACTACTCTGTGGCTGAAGAATCTTCCTAACATCCCTTTGACTCATCTGAGTCTTCAGCTTCCAGTTGTGTCCCCTTGTTTCTGTGTTCCCTCTCTGGAACATCCTGTCCCTGTCTACCTTGTCGATTCCCACAGTATTTTGTATGTGTGTGTGTGTGTGTGTTTGTTTTTGTGTGACTTATTCACAACGTGTAAACGTCACTTGCTCTCTCTCTATGCATATATTTTGCAAATAACAATATCGTGGTTAAGAAGATTTTAACCTTTCTGAGGCTCAATAATCCGACAAAGGTATCCTGGTATTACTTCAAACACAGCCTCTTTCGATGAATAATTAAACACATATGCAATATCTGGGTATCTTTAATTCATAAGGTGCCTGTCCTGTCCAGTGAGCATCATGCTCAACTCAGCGGACTATAGGTCTCACTTGAGCAGCAAGCAAAGTACACAAAAGGTAACGTAAAGGAGGATGACCCAAAGTTGAGTCCATGTATCAGAAATCTTCCCTATGAGGATAGACGATCCTGACGTAAAAGTGGTAAATCCTGCGAGGTCCTGGAGTCCTACGAGCTTCAGCCTTCATAACGTTATTCAGTTCCAGGACCTGGTATTCCTATAGGTCTATCCACCATCTGGTTCTTCAGTGTCGGTGGAGCTGGTTCTTGTAACTCTGCTCCATCTGGTTCTTCTGCTTCGGCGGGACCTCTTATCTCTAGCTCTGGACTCCGTCTGGTCAAAACGTGAACGTTTACGAGGCTTCTTGCTGACCTAGCTATGGAATATGCCCTGCGACTATAACCGCTTAACTTTCCGCTGCTGTTTTCTGTGTATTATGCCAAGACGAGAGGACAGTTTTAGTCCCAATTTACAGCAACGTGTCACTTCGGTTAGTGTGTAGATCTAAGTCGCTTTCGAACCTCTTACCATTGCATAAACCCACGAAGTACAGCTGTCAGGTCTGGAAATTGTTCCCCATTGTTGCATCATAGTAAAAAATAACATCTTTATGGTCATAAAGATTACAACTAGAAACAACATCTAGAAGGTGAGGGCGTGGTAGGCGCAGGAGTGTACGTCACCTTGTTTGGCCAGATCAACTATCTTCACAAATTTTGTAGAAATTTATTATGCCTGAGGAACATCCAAAATTCTGGTGGTTCCTGGCCGTATAAGGAATCGTAATACAAAGAAAGCCATCCATGCAGCGATACAAAGCCACAGCGCGAGCCAGTACCATCGGGAAAGGTCATAGTCAAAGTATACCTTCACCTGGTCTCAACCTGGGCTCCGTAAACAGTTCTGTAACATCAGTAAGTCTACAACACTTACCGAATTGTCAGGTTGTGTTATCGAGGATCATCTTGATCTCATCCCAATAGAGGAAGTGAGTATGCTGAAATATTGGATGATAAGTGCCAATATACTCTACGTCCATATTAGTTTCTTTGTATTCAACTCGCTGGTTAAACTTCAGCAGTGACGACTGTTGATCTTAGAGTAACTCTCAGTGACGACTGTTGATCTTAGAGGTAACTCTCAGTGACGACTGTTGATCTGAGGTAACTCTCAGTGACGACCTGTTGATCTGAGGTAACTCTCACTGACGACTGTTGATCACATTAACTCTCTATATTATAGTGATGATGGAATTCAAGTCTTTTACTCGTTTAACCTTAGCTATGATAGTGATATTTCGGGAAATATAGTGATAATAGTGTTGAGAGTGATGTAATGAAAGTGTTGAAAGTGATATATGATAGTGTTGATAGCTATGTATTGTAGTGCTGATAGTGATATAATGAATGATAGTGTTAGTATTGAAGATAGTGATAGTGGTGATAGTGATATAATTAAAAAGTGTTCAAAGGGATGATAGTGATAGTGGTGACAGAGATGCGAGTGTTGACAGTGATAATAGTGATAGTGATGATAGGGTGATGTTGTTGTAATGAGTGTTGAGGATAGTAATAGTGATGCAATGAAACTGAGAAGCTGAGATGCAGTGAAAGCTAGTGATGACAGACGCACTGTGGTAGAGAGTGATATAGTGATTGTTGATAGTGACAGAGTGATGATAGTGATATAATGAGAGTGTTACGGGTAACAGTGATGTAACGAAACGGTGCTCGTTATGATGAAATGAAATATAGTGATGATATGATTAAACGAAAGTAATGATGGTGATTATTGTGATGTAATGAAGAAGTGTTGATAGTGCTGATGATGATGTAGTACAAGATAGTGCTAATGGTGATGTAATGAAGGATAGTGCTGATTCTCACGTAATGAATCCGGTGTTGATAGTGATATTAAGATGGTGTTGATAGTAATGTAAATGAATGACAGTGATGATTATGATATAATGAAGGTATTATTGATAGTGATATATTGAAGATAATGAGAGATAATGTTGGTAGTGATGTTATAAAATATTATTGATAGTGATGTAATATAAGGTAGTGGTATTGTAATGAAAAGATAGTGTTAATAGTGATGTAATGAAAATTGTGTTGACAGTAAAAAATAGTACTGATAATGATGTAATGAAAGATAGTATTGATAGTGAAATAAAGGGGTAGTATTGATAGTATGTTAACAACAGTTTTGAAAGTGCTGATGGTGATGAAAAGAAAATTTTTTTTTTTTCAAAAAAATTTTTACAGGATAAAAAAATTCCCATGTTAATTTACAAATAAAGTTTTACCTTCCTTGGGAAATTCCCTTTTTTTTTACAAGCTAAGAGTGTTTCCTTCCTCAGCTAAAAAATTTCCTTTTTCCTTTTTTACAAGCAAAAGGGTTTCCTTCCTCAGCTAAAAGTTCCTTTCCTTTTTTACAAGCAAGGGGTTTTTTGTTTTTCAACTAAAAACCCCTTTTTACAAACAAGGGGGGGTTTTCCCTTTCCCCGTAAAGGGTTTCCCTTTTGTTATTTACAAACCCCCGACTGTTGCCTTTCAGCTAAAATTCCTTTTTTATTTACAAGCTAGAGCTGTTTCCTTCCTCACTAAGTTCCTTTCCATTTACAAGCTAAGACTGTTCCTTCCTCAGCTAAGAGCCCCCTTTTTATTTACAACAAAAGCTGTTCCTTTCACTAAGAGTTCCTTTCTTATTTACAAGCTAAAAGCTGTTTCCTTTTAATCAGCGAGAGTTCCTTTCTTATTTTCAACAAAGCGTTGCCTTCCTCAGCTAAGAGTTACTTTCGTTTTTACAAGCAAAGCCCGACCTTTTTTCAAAAAAAATTTTTTACCTTCCTCAACTAAGAGCTTTACCTTCCTCACTAAGAGTTCCCTTTTGTTTTTTACAAGCTAAGAGCTTTTCCTTCCTCATAAGAGTTCCTTTTTATTTACAAGTTTGGCTTTTCCTCCTTTAGCAAGAGTTCCTTTCCTTATTTACAAGCTAAACTGTTTCCTCTCTCAACTAAGAGTTCCTTTCCTTATTTAAATAAAAGCTGTTTCCTTCCCCCATAAAGTTCCTTTCCTTTTTACAAGCTAAGACTGTTGCCTTCCCCAGCTAAGAGTTCCCTTTTCCCTTTTTTCAAGCTAAGAGCTGTTGCCTTCCCCCAGCAAGAGTTCCTTTCTTATTTACAAGCTAAAAGCTGTTGCCTTCCTCACTAAATTCCCTTTTTTTTTTACAAACTAAAAGCTGTTTCCTTCCCCAGCTAAGAGTTCCTTTCGGATTTCAAGCTAAAGCTGTTTCCTTCCCCCACTAAGAGTTCCTTTTTCATTATTTACAAGCTAAGAGCTGTTCCTTAATCTTTGTAAAAGCTTTTTTTATTGTTTTTTGAAAACAAAGAGAACAGAAGAAGTTAAACCATCGGTGGTCATTTGTTTTAGGGCCAGATGTGAGCCAACGATGACTCAGCCATCTGGTGGTCATTTTTTTTCTATGGGCCAAATGTGAGAACAGTTCCAGCCATATGGGGGTCATCTGTTTTATCTATAAAATTTGAGAAAAAGATGGCCCAAAGGCCATCTGTTGTATTGAAGGTAACAGATGCCCAAAACCCTCTGTTGGGCCCTTTTTTGGGCCACTGTGAGCCATCTGTCAGTCAGCAGTGGGTCATCTGTTGGGAACGGCAACTGAGATATTTAGATCGCGAAGTGATTGTGATCAGTTGGGCCGAAGACGACGTAATTTTCATATTTAACCCCCGTCATCTTGGTATTGTTGGGGAAATGCATTTCTGCTCCAAGGTTATGAATGAAAAAAGAAGCCTTCCCCTGCCGTGATGAACCGAGGTCCCTGGTGAACCAGAGGTCCCCGGGCCATAGGTCCCTGGTGAACCAGATCCTTGGTGATGGGGCCCC
>WNWK01031324.1:0-22784 GCA_009830355.1 Cherax destructor
CACTATACACGTGGTGAACAAACACTTCATTATCATAACATGAGCACACGCGCCTGTTTGGGGAAGGGGAAGGGGGAAATAGTTTTACCCCTCACCCTCTGCCTCCTTCTCCCCATTAGGCCTTCCCTCACCCACCCATAGGTGACCGTTGTGTTCCCTCACTGACTTCACATGACAACACTTTTCTTGGTTCTAAAGTGGGAGAGGAGATGTAGAGTCTTGTAGCACTTTCCAACACCAGCTGCAGATATTCACACACCAGCCTGTTGATGATAATCCTGGTAGCAGTTCTTGATTGGACGATATTGTGCCAAAACCACAGAGCAGGATGCCCACATATATATATATATATATATATATATATATATATATATATATATATATATATATATATATATATATATATATATATATATATATATATATATATGTGTGTGTGTGTACATATGTATGTGTGCAGTGTATGTTTGTGAAAGCGGTGTTGTGCGTGTAAATGTGTTGATGTGTGGCCTCTATAATGAATTAATATATAAAGCATCTTAGTCCTGCCAATCTTATCCTGGTTCCTCGTACATTTAGTGGATGTTACTGTTCTAAGTGAAGCACAGTCATGTTCATGATCTTCTGGGTGGCTGTCATTAAGCTAGAGCAAGTATTTATTTTAGGCAGTAATGATTTTATGTTATTTAATATTATTGTATATACTTATACATATAATTTTTTTTAGCTTTTCTCTTTTTCTCTGATTCTTCTGTATTGGGATAGACCATGATGAGAGGAAGCAATTACCATGTAATAGTAACTGTACATCTCAGCTTTAAGTTAATATCCTCATTAGCAGAATATACTTTAGAGAAAGGAGAGCATTTTAGAATGGGGAGAAACACGTCAGGAGAAGAGCTCAGTGTAGCACCACAATTGGCCAAGCACCTTAATTCTTGCCATGCCAAAAGTTGTGAATATTTATCCGCTGAACTAAGCATGCGTTGTTAGTGTTGTGCGTTCAATAACTGTATCAGTATTCCTGAACTCTGTTTGAAAGGTTACATGAAGTACCATCAATGTACTGTTTCTCTTAACCGCTTCAGGAAATGGTATATACTGTGGCAACTCTGCTCTTGTGTCCTCTTTCTGGTAAAGATTTTGAAACTTTCGTATATGATGACTGTGAGGTTCACATCATATTTCTTTTACATGTGTCACGATGTCTGTGGCGTTACCTGTAGGGAAGATAAGACGTCTGTCACACAGTCCTCGTTCCATAATGAAAACAGTTTCTAGGCTCTTTGTCTGCAACCCTGGGTGAATAGCAGTGAGGATGATAATAATGACGCCATATTTCTCTTGTAAGTGTTTTGGGGCGCAGTTACTGTATACTCCCAGACAGAGCCAGATCAAAATTCCCCATATTTTTTATTATGACTAAAATAAATCAAGTAGATATTTCTCGTAGGCAGGCTTGTAGAAGATTTTAAATTTGAGTGTTTGGTAAGAAGGAAGCAGTTTTTAAAATTATCAAATATAATGCATCTGGGGGTGATTATATGGACGTCGTCTATTATCGTAGCCAGGTAATAGTTGAGAAATGATCTTGAAGAGTCGGTGTGCTTCTCGAGACGACTTGTAAAGGATGACTTCACTATATGGAGACGCCATGGCCTTGCCGTATTTTAGTCTATTCTTGTTGAAAGAAAATGTCATTGGAATTAGCACCTAGTTCACTGAAATGTAAAAAGAAAACATTTTAAGGTAAAGAAAGCTCCTTGCAGGTTTCAGGTTTCTTCATATCAAATAAACTTATTTTTTCTTGTTTGTATTGATGGTTTTTAACCCTGTTGTATAAGTCTTCTGAGTATTATAAGTATGCCTTTTTAATGGTTCCTAGCAACTTGGATGTGTCTGCTGAAGGTGTTCATGAGTGTGTTGGCTTTGTGGATTTTAGGTAAATCATGCATTTGGGATTGAGTGGAATAAAGAAGCAAAGTTTTGTATTTTGTTATGACTGAGGATATGACGTCCATCACTGAATAACTTAAAGATTTGAATTATTGTGTCATTAAGTATGACTGAGCATAATTTGTTATTTATATTATTATATTCAGGGAAGAGCAATAAACCAGTAGGGGTCATAAAACACCTGTGTAATGAGAGGCAAATAAATTTGATTCAAGGGGGAAGGGTAACTATAAATTCTTTTGATAAAATCCTTCACTAGCAACAAGACATTTACACTGAGTGGAAATTAATTTTTATACTGAATGGAAACTAATATTTTCCATTGTTGTCTAATACAGTGGGTGAAAAAGTCTACCTTGTGTAATACAAGTTGTTGCTCGACTTAAATTTCAGAATTTTTTTTTCTCTTGAAGGCTTCATTTTTTTTTTTTTTTTTTTTAAGTTTACCATTATTGTTCAATAACTCAATGATTTGCATAAGGATCCGTCGTAGAGAAAACAGTACTAGATCTTAGGGTCCGTCTTCATAAGGTTTGTTTCATAAATTCGGTATTGGCGTAGTTAGTCTTTTCTATACTCTTGAGATTTTCTTCATTTATGTTGGTCACAAACCTGAATTTTATAGCATAACTAAGGAGCAATGTAACTAAACTTTGGAGAGGGAAACAGAGAGAGAGAGAGAGAGAGAGAGAGAGAGAGAGAGAGAGAGAGAGAGAGAGAGAGAGATAGACAGACATAGAGAGAGGCAATAGACCTGTGGCCACCCATGTAGGTCAGCGCACCTAACGTGAGACCATCATTGTCTGGGTTGAGTTCCACTGCTCCCTGCAGTCTCCCCAGGGCTGTGGTATTGCAAGACGCCCCCCCCCGTACAGCAATCTATTGCCATTTCTGTGGCAGACGGAAGCCTCGATACCATATCTTTCTTTCTTATTTTCTGTCTCTCTCTCACAATGGCAGTTTCAGGAGATGAAACAACCTGCTGAATGATAGAAGGTAGAGAACTTATCTTCTCTCCAGCGGATGTGCAAGGAAGGGTAGGGGGATGAAGGGAAGTGGGATGGTAGGGATGGAGATGCTGTGGAGAGGGATATGCAAGAAGGAAAGAAGAGGGGAGGGTGTGATGTAGGGGGATGAGAGAGGGGGGCTGACAAGGGAATGATAGGGAAGGGGATAACGGGGAGAGGGGTGGCTAAGGGAGGATTGTGGGGAATGATGGTAGGGGGATATGAAAGGGAGGTGGAAGATGGGGCGAAGGGATAATGAGGAGAGGAATAATGGTATTACGGTATCAGCAGTAACAGTCTGATTTATCTGGGTTAAGATCCCTTCAGACCCAGCCTGACAGTTCCACGTAATAACAGACGTTATCAAACGTCAATTAATCTGTAAACAATAAGATCGGTCTAGGCATGTCAACTACAATTCAAGATATCCAATAAACCATTAAATCGGAGAATTAGATAATCCAGAAGCTAGTAAATCCTGGAACCAGTAATTACCAAAAAGTATAGTTGAATTAATTCATTTTTAAACCAAGTTAGATATGGAAAGTTCATAGGCAATCTATTTTACAGTATCATTATTCAAGAATATAACAAATATGTTAATAATTATATAGATAAATGTGCAAAATGCAATTATTAAATATGGTTACCATATAACAGATAAGGTCCAGTAATAACTCGACTATAATAAAACATAATGTAATTACGAGCCCCTAGTCACACTAAGAGTGTACACAGTACTGTCAGTCTTATAGATACTGAAATGTATGTAGTCACTGATATCTTAAGTAAGCACAATGAAATATTATATATATATATATATATATATATATATATATATATATATATATATATATATATATATATATATATAATGTATATGATATGTTATGAATGAAAAAAGTTGGATGTCCTGGCCCTAAGCGAAACAAAGCTGAAGGGGGTAGGCGAGTTTCAGTGGGGAGAAATAAATGGGATTAAGTCAGGAGTATCTGAGAGAGTTAGAGCTAAGGAAGGGATAGCAATAATGTTGAAGGATCAGTTATGGAAGGAGAAGAGGGAATATAAATGTGTAAATTCAAGGATTATGTGGATTAAAATAAAGGTCGGATGCGAAAAGTGGGTCATAATAAGCGTGTATGTACCTGGAGAAGAGAGGAGAGTAGAGGAGAGAGGAAGATTTTGAACCAAGTGAGAGAGTAATTGTGGTAGGGGACCTAAATGCTGAAGTAGGAGAAACATGTAGAGAGGGTGTGGTAGGTAAGTTTGAAGAAGAGGATAAATAAGTATACAAGATATGATGTAGGGCGTAATGACAGTAGTTTGTTGGACTATGTATTGGTAGATAAAAGACTGTTGAGTAGACTTCAGGATGTACATGTTTATAGAAGGGCCACAGATATATCAGATCACTTTTTAGTTATAGCTACAGTGAGAGTAAAAGGTAGATGGGATACAAGGAAAATAGAAGCAGTAAGTAAGAGAGAGGTGAAGGTTTATAAACTAAAAGAGGAGGCAGTTAGGGTAAGATATAAACAACTATTGGAGGATAGATGGGCTAGTGACAGTGTAGGCAATGGGGTCGAAGATGTATGTGGTAGATTTAAAAATGTAGTGTTAGAGTGTTCAGCAGAAGTTTGTGGTTACAGGAAAGTGGGTGCGGGAGGGAAGAGAAGCGATTGGTGAAATGATGATGTATGGGATAAAAAGTTAGCATATGAGAGGTTTTTACAAAGTAGAAGTGATGCAAGGAGGGAAGAGTATATGGAGAGAAAAAGAGAGGTTAAGAGAGTGGTGAAGTAATGTAAAAAGAGAGCAAATGAGAGAGTGGGTGAGATGTTATCAACAAATTTTGTTGAAAATAAGAAAAAGTTTTGGAGTGAGATTAATAAGTTGAGGAAGCCTAGGGAACAAATGGATTTGACAGTTAAAAATAGGAGAGGAGAGTTATTAAATGGAGAGTTAGAGGTATCGGGAAGATGGAGAGAATATTTTGAGGAGTTGTTAAATGTTGATGAAGACAGGAAGCTGTGATTTGTGTATAGGGAAAGGAGGAATAACATCTTGTAGGAGTGTGGAAGAGCCAGTTGTGAGTGTGGGGGAAGTTCGTGAGGCAGTGGGTAGAATGAAAGGGGTTAAGGCAGCTGGGATTGATGGGATAAAAATAGAAATGTTAAAAGCAGGTGGGGATATAGTTTTGGAGTGGTTGGTGCTATTATTTAATAAATGTATGGAAGAGGGTAAGGTACCTAGGAAATGGCAGAGAGCGTGTATTGTTCCTTTGTATAAAGGCAAAGGGGACAAAAGAGAGTGCAAAAATTATAGGGGAATAAGTCTGTTGAGTGTACCTGGTAAAGTATATGGTAGAGTTATTATTGAAAGAATTAAGAGTAAGACAGAAAGCAGGATAGCAGATGAACAAGGGGGCTTTAGGAAAGGTAAGGGGTGTGTAGACCAAGTGTTTACAGTGAAACATATAGGTGAACAGTATTTGGATAAGGGTAAAGAGGTTTTTGTGGCATTTATGGATTTGGAAAAGGCGTATGATAGGGTGGATAGGGGGGCAATGTGGCAGATGTTGCAGGTGTATGAAATAGGAGGTAGGTTACTGAAAGCAGTGAAGAGTTTTTATGAGGATAGTGAGGCTCAGGTTAGAGTGTGTAGGAGGGAAGGGGACTATTTCCCAGTAAAAGTGGGCCTTAGACAAGGATGTGTGATGTCACGTGGTTGTTCAATATATTTATAGATGGGGTTGTAAGAGAAGTGAATGCGAGAGTCTTGACAAGAGGTGTGGGGTTAAAAGATAAAGTATCAAATACAAAGTTGCAGAGGTTGGTGGATGAATTTGGTAGGGTGTGTAAAAGAATAAAATTGAAAGTGAATATAGGAAAGAGTAAGGTGATGAGGAAACAAAAAGATTAGGTGATGAAAAATTGGATATCAGATTGGAGGGAGAGAGTATGGAGGAGGTGAACGTATTCAGATATTTGGGAGTGGACATGTCAGCAGATGGGTCTATGAAGGATGAGGTGAGTCATAGAATTGATGAGGGGAAAAGGGTGAGTGGAGCACTTCGGAGTCTGTGGAGACAAAGAACCTTGTCCATGAAGTAAAGAGGGAATGTATGAGAGTATAGTTATACCAACGCTTTATATGGGTGTGAAGCATGGGTGATGAATGTTGCAACGAGGAGAAGGCTGGAGGCAGTGGAGATGTCATGTCTGAGGTCAATGTGTGGTGTGAATATAATGCAGAGAATTCGGAGTTTGGAAATTAGGAGGAGGTGGGGATTACCAAAACGATTGTCCAGAGAGCTGAGGAGGGTTGTTGAGGTGGTTTGGACATGTAGAGAGAATGGAACGAGACAGAGTGACTTCGAGAGTGTATAAATCTGTAGTGGAGGGAAGCGGGTAGGGGTCGCCTAGGAAAGGTTGGAGGGAGGGGTAAAGGAAGTTTTGTGTGCGAGGGGCTTGGACTTCCAGCAAGCATGTGTGAGCGTATTTGATAGGAGTGAATGGAGGCATATGGTTTTAATACTTGACGTGCTGTTGGAGTGTGAGCAAAGTAACATTTATGAAGGGATTCAGGAAACCGGCAGGCCGGACTTGAGTTCTGGAGATGGGAAGTACAGTGCCGGCACTCTGAAGGAGGGGTGTTAATGTTGCAGTTTTATAACTGTAGTGTAAAGCACCCTCTGGCAAGACAGTGATGGAGTGAATGATGATGAAAGTTTTTCTTTTCGGGCCACATTGCCTTGGTGGGAATCGGCCGATGTGTTAATAAAAAATAAATATATATATATATATATATATATATATATATATATATATATATATATATATATATATATATATATATATATATATATATATATATATTATTTATATTATATTATATATATTTTCCTTCTTTTTCAACAAGTCGGCCGTCTCCCACCAAGGCAGAGTGACCCAAAAAAGAAAGAAAATCTCCAAAAAGAAAATACTTTCATCATCATTCAACACTTTCACCACACTCATACATTAGCACTGTCTTTGCAGAGGCGCTCAGATACGACAGCTGAGAATAAGAGTCTCCCAGCTGTCACTATCCCAGACCCCTCCTTTAAAGTGCAGGCATTGTACTTCCCATTTCCAGGACTCAAGTCCAACTAAATCAATTAACTGGTTTCCCTGAATTCCTTCACAAAATGTTACCCTGCTCACACTCCAACAGCTCGTCAGGTCCCAAAACATTCGTCTCCATTAACTCCTATCTAACACGCTCACAAATGCTTGCTGGAAGTCCAAGCCCTCGCCCACAAAACCTCCTTAACCCCCTCCCTCCAACCTTTTCTAGGACGACCCCTACCCCGCCTTCCTTCCCCTACAGATTTATACGCTCTCCAAGTCATTCTACTTTGATCCAATCTCTCTAAATGACCAAACCACCTCAACAACCCCTCTTCAGCCCTCTGACAAATACTTTTAGTAACTCCACACCTCCTAATTTCCACACTCTGAATTTTCTGCAAAATATTTACACCACACATTTCCCTTAGACAGGACATCTCCACTGCCTCCAGCCGCCTCCTCGCTGCAGCATTTGCAACCCATGCTTCACACCCATATAAGAGTGTTGGTACCACTGTACTTTCGTACATTCCCTTCTTTTTTGTCTCCACAGATACCTCAATGCACCACTCACCTTTTTTCCTTCATCATTTCTATGGTTAACCTCATCCTTCATAAACCCATCCGCTGACAAGTCAACTCCCAAATATCTGAAAACATTCACTTCTTCCATAATCCCTCTCTCCAATGTGATATCCAATTTTTCTTTATTTAAATCGTTTGATACCCTCATCACCTTACTCTTATCTATGTTCACTTTCAACTTTCTACCTCTACACTCCCTCCCAAACTCGTCCACTAACCTTTGCAACTTTTCTTTAGAATCTCCCACAAGCACAGTATCATCAGCAAAAAGTAACTGTGTCAATTTCCATTTTGCATTTGATTCCCCATAATTTAATCCCACCCCTCTCCCCAACACCCAAGCATTTACTTCTTTTACAACCCCATCTATAAATATATTAAACAACCATGGTGACATTACACATCCCTGTCTAAGACCTACTTTTACCGGGAAGTAATCTCCCTCTCTCCTACACACCCTAACCTGAGCCTCACTATCCTCATAAAAACTCTTTACAGCTCAGTAACTTACTACCTATTCCATACACTTGCAACATTTCCCACATTGCTCCCCTATCCACTCTATCATATGCCTTTTCTAAATCCATAAAAGCAATGAAAACTTCCCTACCTTTATCTAAATACTGTTCACATATATGATTCAATGTAAACACTTTATCTAAACATCCTTTACCCACATCTGCAATCCTACTCTATGTCTTACCTCTAATTCTTTCAATAATAACCCTACCGTACACTGTACCTAGTATACTCAGTAAACCTATTCCCCTATAAATCTTACACTTTCTTTTATCCCCCTTCCCTTTATATAAACGAACTATACATGCTCTCTGCCGATCCCTAGGTACCTTCCCCTCTTTCATACATTTATTAAACAAAAATACCAACCACTCCAACACTATTTCTCCCCCTGCTTTAAACATTTCTGTCATGATCCCTCAGTTCCTTTCATTCTACGTAATGCCTCACGCACCTTCCCCACACTCACCTCCTGCTCTTCTTCCTTCCCAAACGATGTTGTACCTCCCTGGCCAGTGCATGAAATTACCGCCTCCCTTTTTTCATTGACATTTAAAAGTTCCTCAAAATATTCCCGTTATCTACCCAATACCTCCAGCTCCCCATCTACTAACTCATGTTTTCAGCAAAAATTTTTGACAGAGCCTCTCCCATTCTTTCATCTGCTCTTCTTTTGCATTCACTCATCACTTTCTTCACCATTTTTTAACTCTCCATATACTCTGCTCTTATATTAACACTTCTGTTTTGTAAAAACCTCTCATAAGCTACCATTTTCTCTTTTATCCCACCCTTTACTTCTTCATTCCACCACTCACTCACTCTTTCCTCCTGCACCCACCCTCCTATAGCAACAAACCTCTGCCCCACATTCTAATACTGCATTTTTAAAACTATCCCAACCCTCTTCAAGCCCCCCCCACCCCAACTACTCATACTCGCACTAGCCCACCTTTCTGCCAATAGTTGCTTATATCTCACCCTAACTTCCTCATTATATATATATATATATATATATATATATATATATATATATATATATATATATATATATATATATATATATATATATATATATATATATGCTGTGGTCACTAATAACAAAGACAAAAATAGCTGTGGTCACTAATAACAAAGATACAAATACCTGTGGTCACTAATAGCAAAGACACAAATAGCTGTGGTCACTAATTACAAAGACACAGATAGCTGTGGTCACTAATAACAAAGACACGAATTGCTGTGGTCACTAATAACAAAGATACAAATACTTGTGGTCACTAATAACAAAGAAACATGGCTGTGGTCACTAACAAAGTCATAGATGGCTTATACAAATAAGTTGTAGGCTCAATTGTGTTACTGAGAACAAGTGGACTCACTTGTGTTACTGAGACCAAGTATACTCACTTGTGTTACTGAGGCCAAGTGGGCTCACTTGTGTTACTGAGACCAAGTGGGCTCACTTGTGTTACTGAGACCAAGTGGACTCACTTATGTTACTGAGACTAAGTGGCCTCACTTGTGTTACTGAGACCAAGTGGGCTCACTTGTGGTACTGAGATCAAGTGGACTCTTTGTGGTACTGAGATCAAGTGGGATCGCTTGTGTTAAAGACATCAAGTGGACTCACTTGTGCTACTGAGACTAAGTGGCCTCACTTGTGTTACTGAGATCAAGTTGCCTCACTTGTGTTACTGAGACCAAGTGGACTCGCTTGTGATACTGAGATCAAGTGGGTTCACTTGTGTTACTGAGACCAAGTGGACTCACTTGTGGTACTAAGATCAAGTGGGATCGTTTGTGTTAAAGACATCAAGTGGACTCACTTGTGCTACTGAGACCAAGTGGCCTCACTTGTGTTACTGAGATCAAGTGGCCTCACTTGTGTTACTGAGATCAAGTGGCCTCACTTGTGTTACTGAGATCAAGTGGCCTCACTTGTGTTACTGAGATCAAGTGGTCTCACTTGTGTTACTGAGATCAAGTGGGCTCACTTGTGTTACTGAGATCAAGTGGGCTCACTTGTGTTACTGAGATCAAGTGAGCGCACTTGTGTTACTGAGATCAAGTGGGCTCACTTGTGTTACTGAGATCTAGTGGTCTCACTTGTGTTACTGAGATCAAGTGGCCTCACTTGTGCTACTGAGACCAAGTGGCCTCACTTGTGTTACTGAGATCAAGTGGCTCACTTGTGCTACTGAGATCAAGTGGGCTCACTTGTGATACTGAGATCAAGTGGGCTCACTTGTGTTACTGAGATCAAGTGGGCTCACTTGTGTTACTGAGATCAAGTGGCCTCACTTGTGTAATGAGATCAAGTGGGCTCACTTGTGTTACTGAGATCAAGTGGGCTCACTTGTGTTACTGAAATCAAGTGGGCTCACTTGTGTTACTGAGATCAAGTGGGCTCACTTGTGTAACTGAGATCAAGTGGGCTCTCTTGTGTTACTGAGGTCAAGTGGGCGCACTTGTGTTACTGAGATAAAGTGGCCTCACTTGTGCTACTGAGACCAAGTGGCTTCACTTGTGTCACTGAGATCTAGTGGGCTCACTTGTGCTACTGAGATCAAGTGGCCTCACTTGTGCTACTGAGACCAAGTGGCCTCACTTGTGTTACTGAGATCAAGTGGGCTCACTGGTGTTACTGAGATCAAGTGGGCTCACTTGTGTTACTGAGATCAAGTGGGCTCACTTGTGTTACTGATATCAAGTGGGCTCACTTGTGTTACTGAATCAAGTGGGCTGACTTGTGCTACTGAGATCAAGTGGGCTCACTTTTGTTACTGAGATCATGAGGACGTGGCCACATGTGACCACAGAGCATGACCTCAAATAGTGTAACCAAATAGTATTACAAGAAATAATGTTACGTTACCACAA
This sequence comes from Cherax destructor, assembly GCA_009830355.1. Taxonomy (NCBI): domain Eukaryota; kingdom Metazoa; phylum Arthropoda; class Malacostraca; order Decapoda; family Parastacidae; genus Cherax; species Cherax destructor. Next base: position 11,063 of record WNWK01031324.1, read on the forward strand.
ATTAATCAACTAATGGGATATGGCCACATATAATGTAACTAGTGGACATTTCTACAAATAATGTAACAAGGAGAATGGCCACAAATTAAGTCACCAAAGAGGTGTGTGGCCACAAATAACCAGCGTGTGTATCCAGAAATGTACCTAAGGGAAGAGGTATACTCTTATTGTTGTAGTTTTTATTCATTATTGTTATTATTATTATTAGTATTAGTATTAGTAGCAGTAGTAGTAATTATAAATTTTCAGTATAATTATTATTAATAGTAGTAGTAATAGTAGTAGTAGTAGTACTACTAAAAATCACGAAGACACTGGGAGTAAAGAAGGAGAGAGGTATCTAATACTGAGACTAAGAGGGCGTGGTTACAGGTGATGATAACACTAGAAGGTGGTGGGAGGAATTTGGGTGGTGGTGTTTGGGTTTTGGGTGTGTTGGCGTGGTGGACTATGAAGGTAGCGTTTGTGTTGCTGGGTGTTTGCATGGGTGACTGTGATGTTTTTTAAAGCTTGAGTAGGTGTGGCTGTGAAGCAGGTCAGCAGACACACAAAACCTTCACACACTACGAGAAGGTAAAGGTCAAGGAAGCACCCTCACTCTCCACACACCAAAATAGCATCTTGGCTCCCTGATATACCCCCCTTTCTCTCTCTCTCTCTCTCTCTCTCTCTCTCTCTCTCTCTCTCTCTCTCTCTCTCTCTGTTAAATGGCTGGCCTTGTCCTAATTATTCTTGCCTTTCTAATGCAAAATCACAGACACAGAAAAAATAATATCTTTATTTACATTTCTTAAGTATAGGTGGAACTTACATTTGTTTAAAAAGAAGGATGTTGGTTCACATGTCTTTTTAAACCAATTTGTAGGTATCAATTACCAAAGTTTATACCAGATTTTCACATATTTGTTATACAGGTAAAACCCTGATTACGTCTTTGTGTGTGTGTTCATGAGTATGAGCATCCATGCGTTGATTTGAGTGCGTAATATTGCATCGGTGTGTACGCACTGGCCTCCATATTTCACTACGTCTCTGAATACAGATGTTTTGGTACCTGTGCAATAATTCTCAATAATGCACTCTAGTTCTGATTCGGTTGTACAAGGATACATTGACTTGTAGAGGCAATAATTTACTAACGCATGGGAGGCACCATAGCATTTATACCTACATTTGAAGAACAATAAAGCCACAATACCGTGACTGAAACAATACACAAATATGTAAATGAATGGTTCAGAGAACCGACGAGTTGGTAAATTAGACACATATGCAACACTTGGATATCTTTATTGAGGAAACGTTTCGCCACACAGTGGCTTCATCAGTCCATACAAAGGAGAATCGTAAAGAACAGGAGGAGTATGAGGTGGTCAGTCCCTCAATCTTGAGTCGATGTTGTCAGTCCATCAATCTTGAATAGAATACAACATATGAGCGTAGAGGAAGCTTATATACTGTAGACAGGAGAGGTGCAGCAGTTGTAGGAGGTGTCACATTTGTCCAATGTGGAAGTAGGTCGTGCCCAAGGAATAGGCAAGCGAAGAAATCCCTGTATTAAGATACCAAGATGTTGCAGTGTCAGACAGGATGTAAATGAATGGTTCAGAGAACCGACGAGTTGGTAAATTAGACACATATGCAACACTTGGGTATCTTTATTGAGGAAACGTTTCGCCACACAGTGTGTGTGTGTGGTATTGGCGCCAGGCAAGTTTTCCTTATATACTAACAGGAAAATTATTTAGGAGAGTCCGCCTTTAATGAATACTTAACACATTATTGAAAGCCGCTCCTCTCTGCATTTAGCTGACTATCAAATGTAAATTTATAGATGAATTAATCATTGTGGGTGGCTTCAGAGAAAGATTATTTTTTATATCTTTATATCATTCAGGTCTTTGTTTTAGGTTACACATAATAATTTGCCTAGAGTGCACTTAACTGATTTTCAACAGCCTGAATGATCAGAGTGGGCAGTGATTAGCATACTGCGCATCCAGCCTCATCCCACCCATGATAACAAATACAGTGGAGTAATAGGTTCGTTTGCAATCGTGTCATTACGATTTCGTGAGTCAGGAAGAGTATTTTCTGCTGGAGTTACCAGCAGCATTAATATTACTAATTGTTGACTTGTAACACACACCTCGTCTGTTACCAATGTTAATCTGATCAATATATGTGAAGTGATTGGTGAAGATGACAGGTGAAGTGTGTCATACGCACTTGACAGGTGAAGTGTGTCATACGCACTTGACAGGTGAAGTGTGTCATACGCACTTGACAGGTGAAGTGTGTCATACGCACTTGACAGGTGAAGTGTGTCATACGCACTTGACAGGTGAAGTGTGTCATACGCACTTGGCAGGTGGAGTGTGTCATAAGCACTTGACAGGTGAAGTGTGTCATAAGCACTTGACAGGTGAAGTGTGTCATAAGCACTTGACAGGTGAAGTGTGAAACATACACTTGACGGGTGAGGTGTATCACACAGTGTACAGCATCACCACACAATGTACAACAGCGCCACACAGTGTACAGCAGCACCACACAGTGTACAACAGCGCCACACAGTGTACAGCAACACCACAGAATACAACAGCATCACACAGTGTACAGCAGCGCCACACAGTGTACAGCAGCACCACACAGTGTACAACAGCACCACAGTATACAGCAGCACCACACAGTGTACAGCAACACAACAGTATACAACAGCACCACACAGTATACAGCAGCACCACACAGTATACAGCAGCGCCACACAGTATACAGTAGCGCCACACAGTATACACCAGCACCACACAGTGTACAGCAACATCACAGTATACAGCACCACCACACAGTATACAGCAGCACCACACAGTATACAGCAGCGCCACACAGTGTACAGCAGCACCACACAGTGTACATCACCACACAGTGTACAGCAGCGCCACGCAGTGTACAGCAGCACCACACAGTGCACAACAGCGCTACACAGTGTACAACAGCACCACAGTATACAGCAGCACCACACAGTGCAACAGCACCACACAGTATACAGCAGCGCCACACAGTGTACAACAGCGCCACACAGTGTACAACAGCACCACAGTATACAACAGCGCCACACAGTGTACAACAGCACCACAGTATACAGCAGCACCACAGTGTACAACAGCACCACACAGTGTACAACAGCACCACAGTGTACAGCAGCACCACACAGTGTACAGAAGCGCCACACAGTGTACAACAGCGCCACAAAGTGTACAACAGCACCACAGTTACACAGCACCACAGTATACAGCAGCCCACCAGTGTACAACAGCGACCACACAGTGTACAACAGCACCACAGTATACAGCAGCGCCACACAGTGTACAACAGCACCACAGTATACAGCAGCACCACACAGTATGCAGCAGCACCACACAGTGTACATCAGCGCTACACAGTGTACAACAGCGCCACACAGTGTACAGCAGCATAACACAGTGTACAGAAGCGCCACACAGTGTACAACAGCGCCACAAAGTGTACAACAGCACCACAGTATACAGCAGCACCACAGTGTACAGCAGCGCCACACAGTGTACAACAGCGCCACACAGTGTACAACAGCACCACAGTATACAGCAGCACCACACAGTATGCAGCAGCACCACATAGTGTACAACAGCGCCACATAGTGTACAACAGCACCACAGTATACAGCAGCACCACACAGTATGCAGCAGCACCACACAGTGTACAACAGCGCCACACAGTGTACAACAGCACCACAGTATACAGCAGCGCCACACAGTGTACAGCAGCACCACACAGTGTACATCAGCACCACAGTGTACAGCAGCACCACAGTATACAGCAGCACCACACAGTGTACAGCAGCGCCACAGTGTACAGCAGCACCACAGTGTACAGCAGCACCACACAGTGTACAGCGAGGGTGTATTATTAAATTTGCTAAGACAGTAGATATTGAGAGGCGACCAATGTTTTTTACCCAGATTATGATTATATTCCTGGGGAAGCTCTATACTCGTACTCAAAATTTCTCTTATTTTATCACCATTAACTTCACATAAGTATAGTGCGAGTTTTTCAACCTGACACATACATTATAAAGATTGTATTTTAATTAATACATTTGGGCGCATGATCGCTGCACCACTCAATGTGATTGTTGTCTTCATGGTAACACCCGCAGTGTGTTGCTGCACCACTGTGATTGTTGTCTTCATGGTAACACCCGCAGTGTGTTGCTGCACCACTGTGATTGTTGTCTTCATGGTAACACCCGCAGTGTGTTGCTGCACCACAGTGATTCTTGTCTTCATGGTAACACCCGCAGTGTGTTGCTGCACCACTGTGATTGTTGTCTTCATGGTAACACCCGCAGTGTGTTGCTGCACCACTCTGATTGTTGTCTTCATGGTAACACCCGCAGTGTGTTGCTGCACCACTCTGATTGTTGTCTTCATGGTAACACCCGCAGTGTGTTGCTGCACCACAGTGATTCTTGTCTTCATTGTAACACCCGCAGTGTGTTGCTGCACCACTGTGATTGTTGTCTTCATGGTAACACCCGCAGTGTGTTGCTGCACCACTGTGATTGTTGTCTTCATGGTAACACCCGCAGTGTGTTGCTGCACCACTCAATGTGATTGTTGTCTTCATGGTAACACCCGCAGTGTGTTGTTGCACCACTGTGATTGTTGTCTTCATGGTAACACCCGCAGTGTGTTGCTGCACCACTGTGATTGTTGTCTTCATGGTAACACCCACAGTGTGTTGCTGCACCACTGTGATTGTTGTCTTCATGGTAACACCCGCAGTGTGTTGCTGCACCACTGTGATTGTTGTCTTCATGGTAACACCCGCAGTGTGTTGCTGCACCACTGTGATTGTTGTCTTCATGGTAACACCCACACTGTGTTGCTGCACCACTGTGATTGTTGTGTTAGTGGTAACACCCACAGTGTGTTGCTGCTCCACTGTGATTGTTGTCTTAGTGGTAACACCCAAAGTGTGTTACTGCACCACTGTGATTGTTGTCTTAGTGGTAACACCCGCGGTGTCTTGCTGTACCACTGTGATTGTTGTCTTCATGGTAACACCCGCAGTGTGTTGCTGCACCACTCAATGTGATTGTTGTCTTCATGGTAACACCCGCAGTGTGTTGCTCCACCACTGTGATTGTTGTCTTCATGGTAACACCCGCAGTGTGTTGCTGCACCACTGTGATTGTTGTCTTCATGGTAACACCCGCAGTGTGTTGCTGCACCACTGTGATTGTTGTCTTCATTGTAACACCCGCAGTGTGTTGCTGCACCACTGTGATTGTTGTCTTCATGGTAACACCCGCGGTGTGTTGCTGCACCACTGTGATTGTTGTCTTCATGGTAACACCCACAGTGTGTTGCTGCACCACTGTGATTGTTGTCTTCATGGTAACACCTACACTGTGTTGCTGCACCACTGTGATTGTTGTGTTAGTGGTAAGACCCACAGCGTGTTACTGCACCAATGTAATTGTTGTCTAAGTGGTAACACCCGCAGTGTGTTGCTGCAACACTGTGATTGTTGTCTTAGTGGTAACACCCACAGTGTGTTGTTGCACCACTGTGATTGTTGTCTTAGTGGTAACACCCACAGTGTGTTACTGCACACTGTGATTGTTGTCTTAGTGGTAACACCCGCGGTGTGTTGCTGTACCACTGTGATTGTTGTCTTAGTGGTAACACCCACAGTGTGTTACTGCACCACTGTGATTGTTGTCTTCATGGTAACACCCGCAGTGTGTTGCTGCACCAATGTGATTGTTGTCTTAGTGGTAACACCCGCAGTGTGTTACTGCACCACTCTTTGATTGTTGTCTTCATGGTAACACCCGCGGTGTGTTGCTGCACCACTGTGATTGTTGTCTTCATGGTAACACCCGCGGTGTGTTGCTGCACCATTGTGATTGTTGTCTTCATGGTAATACCCGAAGTGTGTTGCTCTACCACTGTGATTGTCTTCATGGTAACACCCGCAGTGTGTTGCTGTACCACTGTGATTGTCTTCATGGTAACACCCACAGTGTGTTGCTGCACCACTGTGATTGTTGACTTCATGGTAACACCCGCAGTGTGTTGCTGCACCACTCTGTGATTGTTGTCTTCATGGTAACACCCGCGGTGTGTTGCTGCACCACTGTGATTGTTGTCTTCATGGTAACACCCGCAGTGTGTTGCTGCACCACTGTGATTGTTGTCTTAGGGTAACAACCGCAGTGTGTTGCTGCACCACTGTGATTGTTGTCTTAGTGGTAACACCCGCAGTGTGTTGCTGCACCACTGTGATTGTTGTCTTAGTGGTCACACCCGCAGTGTGTTGCTGCACCACTGTGATTGTTGTCTTCATGTTAACACCCGCAGTGTGTTGCTACTCCACTGTGATTGTTGTCTTCATGGTAACACCCGCAATGTGTTGCTTCAACACTGTGATTGTTGTCTTCATGGTAACAACCGCAGTGTGTTGCTGCACCACTGTGATTGTTGTCTAAGTGGTAAAACCCGCAATGTGTTGCTGCAACACTGATATTTTCACAACAGAAATGATAGTTTCTTAGAGGAAGCATCCGCAGTGTGTTGCTACACCAATCTCTATGATAGTTTCATTGCAGAAACACTAGCATTGTGTTGCTACACCACTGGATGATAATTCTACAGCTCAGTTCAACATCTTCAATGTAATATTATCCCACTGAACTACAAATGTTTCTTGCATATAAAAAAATACCAAAGTGTTGAGATCAAGGTTTGGAACCTATATTTTTTTTACAAACTTGACTAATAATTTCTAGTAATTTTCTCTGAATTCTCAGCTAGTAAGATTCCAAGGTACGTTGCATAACATTTTCGTATAATTTTACGATTTCTGATGCACTTGTGATACAAGTGTATCAGAAACAGAATTAATAACCATTAACCTTCTAAGAACTCTGAACGCTCTCTAACACCGCGACTTCGAAGAATAGTGTTGGTCCCCTGGAACATGTTTTCGTCCCTGTGCGCGTTAGTGTGTCCTTGCTTATGGTAGAGGATGTGCTTTGTGTGTGTACTCACCTAGTTGTGGTTGCAGGTGTCGAGTCATAGCTCCTGGCCCCGCCTCTTCACTGGCCGCTACTGGGTCACTCTCCCTGCGCCATGAGCTTTATCATACCTCTTCTTAAAACTATGAATGGATCCTGCCTCCACTACATCGCTTCCCAAACTATTCCACTTCCCGACCACTCTGTGACTGAAGAAATACTTCCTAACATCCCTGTGATTCATCTGAGTCTTCAACTTCCAACTGTGTCCCCTTGTTGCTGTGTCTCATCTCTGGAACATTCTGTCTCTGTCCACCTTGTCAATTCTTCTCAGTATTTTATATGTCGTTATCATGTCCTCCCTATCTCTCCTGTCCTCCAGTGTCGTGAGGTAGATTTCCCTTAACCTCTCCTCGTAGGACATACCCCTTAGCTCCGTGACTAGTCTTCTTGCAAACCTTTCTCATGTTTCTTTACGTGCTTTGATAGGTGTGTGTTCCAAACTGGTGCTGGAAACTCCAGTATGGGCCTAACGTGTACAGTGTACAGGGTCCTGAACGATTCCTTATTAAGATGACAGAATGCTGTTCTTAGGTTGCTAGGCGCCCGTATGCTGCAGCAGTTATTTGAACTCACCTATTTAAGAACATAAGAAAGAAGGAACACTGCAGCAGGCCTACTGGCCCATGCGAGGCAAGTCCAAGTCTCCCACCGGCTTAAGCCAATGCCCCGACCCTTCCAGGTCAGGTTACATTCACTTAAGGAAGGAGCACAGCATCTGACCTAGTCAGAACAATCTCACCCCCACCCACACCCACTCATATATTTATCTAGCCTATTTTTAAAACTACACAACGTTTTAGCCTCTATAACTGTACTCGGGAGTTTGTTCCACTCATCGACAACTCTATTACCAAACCAATGCTTTCCTATATCATTCTTGAATCTGAATTTATCGAACTTAAACGCCTTGTTGCGAGTCCTGTCAATACTAAATATTTTTAGCACGCTATTTACATCCCCTTTATTTATTCCTGTTTTCCATTTATACACCTCAATCATATCCCCCCTAATTCTACGCCTTTCTAGAGAGTGCAGATTCAGGGCCCTCAGTCTATCCTCATAGGCAAGATTTCTGATACATGGGATCAACTTAGTCATCCTCTTTTGTACGTTTTCCAGAGCATTTATATCCATTCTGTAATACGGTGACCAAAACTGTGCAGCATAATCTAGATGAGGCCTAACCAAGGATACATAGAGTTGAAGAACAACTTGAGGACTCCTATTATTTATGCTTCTTGATATGAAGCCAATTATTCTGTTCGCTTTATTGCGAACACTTATGCACTGCTGTCTTGGTTTTAGATTACTGCTAACCAGAAATCCTTTTCGCAATCAGTAGTATTAAGATCTACATTATTTAGTTTATATGTGGCATGGTTATTGTCCTGTCCAATATTTAGAACTTTGCATTTATCTATATTAAACTGCATCTGCCACTTCTCCGACCACTGCATCAGTCTATTCAAATCTTCCTGGAGTGCTCTAATGTCCTCATTTGAATGAATTGGACGGCCTATTTTGGTGTCATCGGCAAACTTGCTTATGTCGCTATTTGTGGTTGCAGTTGTCGAGTCATAGCTCCTGGCCCCGCCTCTTCACTGATTGCTACTAGGTCCTCTCTCTCCCTGCTCCATGAGCTTTATCAAACCTCGTCTTAAAACTATGTATGGTTCCTGCCTCCACTACGTCATTTTCTAGGCTATTCCACTTCCTGACAACTCTATGACTGAAGAAATACTTCATAACATCCTTTTAACTAATAGGAGTCTTCAACTTCCAACTGTGACCCCTTGTTTCTGTGTCCCCTCTCTGGAACATCTTGTCTCTGTCCACCTTATCTATTCCTCGCAGTATTTTATATGTCGTTATCATGTCTCCCCTAACCCTCCTGTCCTCTAGTGTCGTCAAGCCGATTTCCCTTAACCTTTCTTCGTAGGACAATCTCCTTAGCTCTGGGACTAGTCTTGTTGCAAACCTTTGCACTTTCTCTAATTTTCCGACGTGCTTGACCAGGTGTGGGTTCCAAACTGGTGCTGCATACTCCAGTATGGGCCTGACGTATATGGTGTACAGAGTCATGAACGATTCCTTAGTGAGGTATTGGAACGCTATTCTTAGGTTTGCCAGCCGCCCGTATGCTGCAGCAGTTATCTGATTGATGTGTGCCTCAGGAGATGTGCTCGGTATTATACTCACCCCAAGATCTTTTTCCTTGACTGAGGTTTGCAGTCTTTGGCCACCTAGATTATACTCTGTCTGCGGTCTTCTTTGCCCTTCCCCGATCTTAATGACTTTACATTTGGCAGGGTTAAATTCAAGGAGCCATTTACTGGACCAGGCTTGTAGCCTGCCTAGGTATCTTTGTAGTCCTGCCTGATCCTCGACTGATTTAATTCTTCTCATTAACTTCACATCATCTGCAAACAGGGACACTTCTGAGTCTATCCCTTCCGTTATGTCATTCACATATACCAAAAACAGTACAGTACAGTGTGTGTGTGTGTGTGTGTCAGGGGAGATTTGGGCATTTATTTTACATATGGCGTTAATGTAGAACATATGACTGATAAAAGCATTGTACTAGAAAAAGTACCTGGAACTATTTTATTCCAACAGACACATAGGTACCAAGGAACTACTAGGGCACTGTGAATAATTTGTTTTAAATGAACGAAGAATGCAAATATACGCAGAACGCAACCTTATTGCAGTATAAATTCATGCCTAGAGAACTTTATAAACAGCCGAGGTGAAGGGATGTTCATTAATTTTACCTTCAACCATCAGAGAATTAACCTGGAAAAAATAAGCAAGGAGCTATCAGCCATTCTCTAGAAAAGGGTTTTGTACACCCTGAATCTATTTCAGTACACTGAAAAGTGGAATACAAAAAGCATACACCAGCTATTTGAAATACTTTCTTGTTGTGAAAGCCTACAAAGAGATAAAACATTACAAGAGAACGCAAAGAATGTAAAGAAGAAAAAAACATCACTAAACTGCTGAAAAACGAGCGTAAGTAACGCGGTAAAGATCATTTACACCGAGAGATTACCGATATAGACAGGAATTTAATCATTGATACCAGACACAAGACGCACGAATGGAACACAAAGCCGTTCCAAAATTGGAAAAAAAAAATCTTACCTATTTCTTCATATATGAAAACTTCATATATGAAATGCAACCTCACTGAAGGTTCGTACAACAATGACAATAAAAGGACATTCTGAAAGAACAGTATAATTAATTTCAGCAGTCCACTAAACAGAAGGAGAATGGAGAATCCAGATTTTTTTTCATTACCTATACCCACCTTTCAAATCATATATGACATAAGCACAAATTCCTAAAAATTCGAAATAAAAATGGACATGTTCATACATACAATAATTTAGCTTAATTCATGGAAACTTTATTTTAATTATAACGTAGGACAAAATACCAGGTGTGAGAGCACTCAATATTAATTGCAGATAGAGCTTAAGATCTTGGTAAATTTCTAAACGCCTTAAAAGTGTCGACAGCTCCGCTGCCCAAAGAAGGCAGTAGAACATTGTCAAAGATTTACAGACCAGTTGTACTAACATCACACATCATAGTTTTTTAATGCGTAGGAGAACCCCGAATTACTAATTTTATTAACATACATGACCTGCACAACCCGGGAAGATTATGCTTGTCACAACTATTAGATCATCATGGTAAAATCACTGCGGCTTCAGAAGAAAGCAGCAACCCAGATGTTGTGGTCTAGACTGACTTCCCTCAATCAACTGACAATCGTTCGAGTGATAATCCATAAAATTAAATCAGTAGGAATAACAAACTGTAAGGAAATGGATTTTAATAAAAAGTTCAGTACCTCAAGGCACGGACCGGAAGCCTATACCGTCATCAACCTCACAGCAGCAGTACCTCAAGGCAAGGACCGGAAGCCTATACCGTCATCAACCTCACAGCAGACATACAGAAAAAAGTAACCTCAGCATCGTATCGTCCTTTGTGAACGATACAAAAATCACTATGGTGAAATGAGGTGATAGATAAGTGAAATATGGGTGAGGTGGGGCCATTGATAAGGTGGATCGACAAATGGGAGAGGACGGTAGGTGGGCGAGGCCATAGCTGGGATGGATCGATAGATTGGAAGGAGTGATAGACGGTGAGGGGTGATAGATAGGGTAGGGAAATAGCTGGGTGGAACGATAGACGGGGCGGGTCGATAGATGGGGTGGGGAAATTGGTGGGGTTAGACAAAAGATGGGTGGGGCGATGAATGGGGTGGGTAATATATGAGAAGAAGCGATACATGAGTGAGGCGATAGATGGCAGGATGTCGTTTATTGGGTGAATGGTAAAGGTGGAAAGTGGCAGAAGGGTGGGGGTGTTAGATGAAGGAGTGGCGGTGGAATATAGGGGCGTCAGGGGATCTAAACGGGTGGCGGGGGCGATAGACAGGTAGTGGGAATGATAATCAGAGATTAAGGCTTCTTGCCGGGGTATAAGACTGGGAGTGAGGCGGTATCTGAGATGGGATGGTGGTACATGAGGTAGGAAGCGGATAGATGGATTGGGATAGCAGTAAAT